>WNWK01009945.1:0-73257 GCA_009830355.1 Cherax destructor | reverse complement strand
CTAACTGCCTCCTCTTTAGTTTATAAACCTTCACCTCTCTTTTACTTACTGATTCTATTTTCCTTGTATCCCATCTACCTTTACTCCCACTGTAGCTATAACTAAAAAAAGTGATCTGATATATCTGTAGCCCCTCTATAAACATGTACATCCTGAAGTCTACTCAACAGTCTTTTATCTATCAATACATAGTCCAACAAACTACTGTCATTACGCCCTACATCATATCTTGTATACTTATTTATCCTTTTTTTCTTAAAATATGTATTACCTATAACAAAAACCCCTTTCTATACAAAGTTCAATCAAAGGGCTCCCATTATCATTTACACCTGGCACCCCAAACTTACCTACTACACCCTCTCTGCATGTTTCTCCCACTTTAGCATTTAGGTCCCCTACCACAATTACTCTCTCATTTGGTTCAAAAGTTCCTATACATTCGTTTAACATCTCCAAAATCTCTCTCTCTCCTCTACACCCCCTCTCTTCTCCAGGCATACAGTTTTTATTATGACCCCCCAAGATATAGATATAGAGATGATTTTGATTGGTTTTAGTACGGGTGGCTTGAAACTGAGCTCAAAGTAGCAGAAATGTTCAATTTTTGCCGATAATCAAGAGTAAACAAATGACCTCACACGCTAATACACGCCAGCTGGTAGGTCTAATATACGTTTACAAATGTGGTGATATTATTTGTATAATTATTACAATATTGCATAACATTAAATCTTCCATTTTTGGTTTGAATAAAAATTCATTATGTGAATAAAAATTCAAAATGGAATTCATTTGTAAAGACTAAAAAATTAACTAATGAACAGAGGAAATGTTAGTTTAGTGCCAGGAATGCCTGCATTGTTTATTCTGCACCCTATTTTGAAATTGGAATATTTTGAACTTTGAGTTAAATTGGCTAAATTACCAATTTCCAATCACTATTTTGTAGTTGAAACAGTTGACTAGGCGATTTCTGTGCTCAATCGATAGAATAGAAGTAATACTAGTGAAATAGCTAAGAATTTGGTCGACTGGAATAATGTAATTGGCCAAAATGGGAGTCAAAGTCGACAAAATCGCTGATGCGTAAATATCGCTGGACACATCAAAATTCGTGAGAGCATAATTTCATCAATTTTCAAAAAACATTTCGTACTTTTGTTTTATTACCTTCAGAAAAAGATTCTCTACCATTTCATAAGGAAAAATAAGAAATTTTTTGGGGGAAAATTCTTGGACACTGGTGCACCCCCTTTCCAAAATGGCCTTGGACCCTGAAAGGGTTAATAACCTACAAATTTTAGTTAGAATTTGAAGTGTGTCAGAAAATGCATCCAGTTACTCTGAAACATCAAAATATTGATGTCATCCTGAGCCATCATCAATTCTGGAATTGATGAATTGTCGCGGTAGACACTATGTCCTCAGTAAATCGAATATTAAAAATTAAAAATTAAAATTAAAATTCTTTATTTCTCTGTTAACCCTTAAACTGTCCACACGTAGATATATGTTCACTCGCGTAGCTGACCGAATATTTTGAAAAAATAATCTTTTTTTTTTTTTTTTTTTAAATGAAGAGCACATTTTTATAAACAGGATAGGCTAAAAAACAAAAATTGGGCTAGTACTTACCGAGATATAAGCCTGCCAATTTGGTACTGGATGCTCACATGACGGCAACATCAAGTCCTGCCGCTTGCAGAAGTAATGCTGATATACTTTTTTTCTAGTTTTTATTTTAATTTATATAATTTTTATGTTCTGATAATTACAATTTACAATAGTTCTTGTGATTTCATAGCCAATCTTTGTTCTAACACTAATATTATGTACTGAAATAGTACTCAAATAGTCACAATCACACCAACAGGTGAACAGTTTCACCTGCCTTGGTCATTTACTATTGTCTATAAATATATACAAAGTATTTATAGGTCCCAGCAATGTTTTAGACATCCTGGAGTATATATGAAACTCCTTGAAGAATGGTGTTATGACAATTGCCAGATAACTACTGATAAGGCAGTGACATTGATGAATGAATGTGTGCAGGGAACCCTTGCTTTTTCACTGTCTATCTGTCTGTCTGTCTATCTATCTGTCTATCTATCTATCTGCTCTTGTCTATCTATCTATCTGTCTATCTATCTGTCTGTCTCTGTCTGTCTGTCTACTATCTATCTGTCTGTCTATCTGTCTGTATCTGTCTGTCTATCTGTCTGTATATGTCTGTCTATCTGTCTAGCTCTGCTTATCTGTCTTTCTGTCTGCCTGTGTGCCTGGAGTATATGAAACTCCTTGAAGAATGGTGTGTTGACAAGTGTCAGATAACTCTTAACAGCCCAGTGACATTTGATAAATGTCAGCAGCGCTGGAGGGAACCCTCCCTTTTTCAATATCTATCTGTCTGTCTGTCTGTCTATCTGTGTCTGTCTGTCTGTCTATCTGTCTGTCTATCTGTCTGTCTATCTGTCTGTCTGTATCTCTCTGTCTGTATCTGTCTGTCTGTCTATCTATCTGTCTGTTTGTCTAGCTCTGCTTATGTCTGTCTAACTCTGCTTATCTGTCTGCCTGTGTATGTCTTTCCGTCTGCTTGTCTCAGTCTCAGAGTGCGTCTCGTAAGCCAACAGGTATTATACACGATGCAGAAGTGACGATGCGTATCTTGCCAGGGGTTTCCATGCTTATGTATTATATCTACAAGCATTGTATAGCACTTTGCCTGATTTTCTGGGTTATCCTAGGTAATTTACACTATGTATAATAACTGTACTTATGTGTACATGTGAGAGAGAACAGATATATAGGACATATAGATATAGATAGATAGATAGACAGACAAAGTATAGCAGACAAGATATAGACAGACAAAGATATAGACAGACAAAGATATAGACAGATAAAGATATAGACAGACAAAGATATAGACAGACAAAGATATGGACAGATAGAGATATAGACAGATAGAGAGACAGCCAAAGCCAGCCAGCCTGCCGAATACATAAGAACATAAGAAAGAAGGAACACTGCAGCAGGCCTACTGGCCCATGCAAGGCAGGTCCATGTCACCCCCCCAACTTAGACCAATGACCCACCTAGTCAGGTCACATCTTCTGAAGGAAGGAGCATGGCATCAGACATAGTAGCACAAGCTTGTCAGGTCCAACTCACACCCACCCACAGCCACTCATGTATTTATCTAACCTATTTTTACTTTCCTCTTATAAGGGGAGTGTTAATGCGACATAACATCATTGAATCCCTGGTGTTTGCCACACTATTTGCTCTAGCTGGCACTCAATCGAACTGGTGCTCCCACAAGGTACTAAGTGGTCCCCGATTTTTTTAATACTGCGCACACTGAGGGCGCAGACACATTCTCTCATGTCTAGACGGCTCAGGCCTATCGCACTAAATTTGAACGAATGTAAAATAAAACGTAGATGTACGTTCAGTCAGCTACGCACGTGAACGTATATCTACGTGTGGACAGTTTAAGGGTTAATATTACAATGTGGGGTTTACATATTTTATGGTATTATTACATATTATAAAATACTTATTACATGAAGGCCACTAGTATGCCTAGGTATGCCTAGGCATTTCGGGCGGACTAATACTAGATCTTACTCTATATTGACACAGGATATGGATTATACTGGTATTAAGGTTAGGTAATTGTAGTGACTAACTAGATTTACAAAATTGAGGTAGTTCAAAATATTTAAGAACTTAACAATTAGTTTATCTATTAATGGAAATGGTCTCGTTTTGGCATGATACAGTTTCTATATTGGAGTGTCTTAGGCAAACTTATGAGTAGCTTAAGAATTATGACATTGTTGGCCATTAATGCGTTGTCTGATTGGGGTAACATAGTCGTTCATTTGAGTAATGTGATCTGTTTTTTTTTAAGAGTTTGCATTTGATGTTGGATAAGGGCTCTTTATCCAAGGAATTGGAGCTGCCTTACCATTCCTCAGATCAGATCCAATTTCCCTCTTCTCCAGGTGCTGTTTACCTCATGAATATAATAATACAGTGGTACCTCGAGTTTCGAACAGCTCCCAACTAGAACAATTATGCAAGTGTATTATTGTAAGTGCTTTTGTAAGTGTATTTTTGGGGGTCTGAAACGGACTAATCTAATTTACATTATTCCTTGTGGGAACAAATTCGTTTGGTAACGGCACTCGAATAGCCTTCTGGAACGAATTATGGCCGAAACTCGAGGTACCACTGTAATAGTGATAGCAATTATTTTTTTACATGCTTGCTGTCTCCCACTGAGGCAGGGTGAGCCAAAAAAGAAACACTTTCACCATTATTCATACTATCACTGTCTTGCCAGAGGTGCAGAAACATTATTAATACCCTTTGGGGATCGGTGCCTTACTAGTACGTTTTACGAGCAGGGGTTGGTGCCGTACTAGTACGCATAAATTCTAGCGGCCTCAAATTTAGTGGGAAACGGCTGGTAGCCCTACATATGAAAGAATGGGTCTATGTGGTCAGTGTGCGCAGTATAAAAAAAATCCTGCACCACACACTGCATAATGAGAGAAAAAAAAACTCCGACCGTTTTTTTCGTTTAAAACAGCGACTTTGCAGTCTATTTTCGTATTGTATTTATTGATGCATTCTCATTTTCTTGGTCTCATTTGATAGAATGGAGGATATATTACAAAAATAGAGATGATTTTGATTGGTTTGACAATGACAAGTACCTTGAAATTGAGCTCAAAGTAGCGGAAATGTTTGATTTTTGACGATGTTCAAGAGTAAGCAAATCACACCATGCTTCCAATATACATCAACTGGCGAGTCTAATATTCATGCACAAGTGCTCTGATATTATTTATACCATTTATACAATGATGCAGTTGTATACATAACAGTAAATCTTCTATTTTTTTGTGAGAATAAAAATTAAAAATGAAAAGCAAAAGTAATGTAAGAGGGGCCTGGAGACGTGACTAATGAACAGAGAAGATGTTATTTTAGTGCCAGAAATGTCTGCCTTGTTTATTCTGGACCCTATTTTGAAATTGGCATCATTTGAAATTTGTGTGAAATTGGCCAAATTGCCATTTTCTGACAACTATTTTGGGTAGTTGAAATTGGTAAATAGGCAGTTTCTTGTACTCAATCGATAGAAGAAATGGAGTTCTTGCGAAATAGCTATAATTTTAGTAGACTAAAACATTGGAATTTGCCAAAAATATTGCTCAAAGTGGGGGAAATCACCGATGCGTAAATGTCATCAATACCGCTAAATTCGCGAAAGCATACTTTCGTTAGTTTTCAATCAAATTTCATAATTTTGGTGGCATTATGATCGGAAAAAGATTCTCTATCATTCCATAAGGAAATTTTTTTTTTTTTTCCCAAAAAATTTCGACCCCCAGGAACAGGTTTCCGAGAAGGCCTGTCGACCCTCAAAGGGTTAATGTATACCAGTTATACAATAATAATAATATAATAATGTTGTCTGTTGAATCTCCAAAAACAGTTGCTGACTTATTTCTTGGAGTTATGAATATGTGATGACAGTGCGTGAAATTTAAAAAATGGAATATTTTTGTGATTTTTCAGCATAGAAAGTGACCTATAAAAAATACAGAAGGCATAATGAGTTTCACCTATTTCCCAGTCAAGTTTGTTGACACAGAGTCTGTTTACAGGTGACGAAAACACCGAGGAGCAGCCTGGCTTGGAGGCAGAGGATTCGGCTGCGGCGGCTGCCGTAGAAACGGACGAATTGACTGCGAGCACCGATGAGAAGCTAGACAAGGTGAGCCACAAATATCTTCCTGTTTATTTTTTTATTTGTTTTCTCTACTTTTGCAAATGTACAGTATCCAGGGTATCAGGTACCTTACCTTTGATTTTGATGAGTTCTGAGAGTCTTTCTACTCCTGAAGCCCGGTCGTGGGCCAGGTAGGTTAAATACTATATTTATTTTAAACTTACTGTATTTTTTTTACATGTATGTACTGTATTGTTACAATTATAACTGCATAGATGCAAGAAAGTGAAGTATGGTACAGTGCACCCCTGATTTACTAGACCTCCATTTAACAGGATTTAGAAGTACACGACAAATTCCGCTGGGTCAGTTGATTGGGAAACAATGGATGGAGACTGTTGGAGGGAAAATTATCTGTCTGGCTGGCTAACCAGTTTCCCTGAATCCTTCATAAGAGTTACCTTGCTGATACTTCAACAACACGTCCATTAATAACTACTTTTCTCCATATACTCTAACACACACAAGCCTGCTGGATGCTCAAGTCCATAAAACTCAAAGCCTCTTGTACCATTTTTCCTTCTATCTTCCACCCCAGATTTACACACCCTCTTCATTAATCTATCCCTGTCTGTCCTCTCTATGTGTTCAAACCATCTCAACAACTCAACTCCTTGGCCACCCAACATTGCCTTTTAATTTCTAAACTCAGAACTCGCTGCATTATATTCACACCACACTGATTTTTATATTAAATTTGTCAGTATTCCTGTGGTAAATTGACCAGACATTCAGTAGTAGAGCTGTTTTTACTGTGTTTCAGGGAGAAATAAGGAGTTTCAAATCTGTAGAGTTTGAAAGCAGCAGCTGGGGCACGGGCAGCCTTCAATGTGAGTGGTGCAGATATACCACCTCTTCTGGGCATGAAATGTCCACACACATACTAACACATGCCCACAACACCTGCCCCAAGTGCGATTTGGCGTTGGTTCGACCAAGTGCTCTCAGGCAGCACTTGAAGGTTGTTCATAACTTTGAGATGAACACAAGCGAGGAGATTGTCGATGATGAAAAGCATAGATGTAAAGTGTGTGGGAGGGTTTATGCTTCAGCCGGCGGGCTACACAATCATGTGACCAGTGCTCACTCAGGCAAGGTATACAGTTGCAAGGAATGTGGCCGCAAATTTAATCACCCAAAGAATCTCGCTAGTCACGTTATCAGGCATAAAGAAAGGTGCATTAAGTGTACAGAGTGCGAAGCAGCCTTCTACCATCGCAATGAATTAAACAAGCACATTAACCAAGTCCACCGCAAGTGTCGACCATATGTGTGTGTGGACTGTGGACGATCTTTCTGCCAACGCTCGGTCCTGAAACACCACCGCATGGTCCACTCCGATCACCGTCCTCTCACTTGTCCTCTGTGTGGGCGCACCTTCAAGCACAGATATGCCTTTAATTATCACATGGAGCAGGAAGAAAAGTTTGCCACTCAGGCAGCAGCTTTGAACCAGGAAGACAGCCACCAAACACACACTTTTCAACCCACATGGACAACTACTCTGGATATTTCCAGGAAACCAGAAATAAGTCATGCCCATGATAGAACCATGGAGTCCATTAGAATGCAGAAAGCTCATGCTACTCAGAAAACATCTGTTATTAAATGTCTAAAAATCAAGAGTGGAAAGAAAGGTGCCATTGCAAATACCAAACGTAACTCCTTGGGACTTGCCTCCTCACTACCATCTACAACCATAAGCTCAGTCTCGGGTCTTGTCATCTCACAGGAGCCACACACATACCCAGACATCGAGTTGTTTGAAAACAGCACCTACATTGGAGCCTTAGATCCCCCAGAGTCTTGCGTCGATAGTAATAGCCAGATAATGTTGGTCAGTAACGTACATGAAGAACCAAATGAAATGGCCACGTTTGTTCTTGGCAGAGGGACTGGTAAGATGCTAGAGATTGAAAATTTTGAAATGCAGAATGATTCATCAGTTGGTATGTGTACACCTTTAGTTGGTACTTGTTCAGTATCAGTTGGTACCTGTGCTACTTCAGTCGATTCCTGTTCTACATCAGTCGATACCTGTGCTACATCAGTTGATACCTGTGCTACATCAGTTGATACCTGTGCAACATCAATCAGTACCTGTGTTACATCAGCCGATACCTGTGCTACACCAGTCGATACTTGTGCTACATCAGTCGATACCTGTGCTACATCAGTCGATTCCTGTGCAACATCAGTCGATACCTGTGCTACATCAGTCGATTCCTGTGCAACATTAGTCGGTACCTGTGCTACATCAGTCGATTCCAGTGCAACATCACTTGATACCTGTGCTACATCAGTCGATACTTGTGCTACATCAGTCGATACCTGTGCTACATCACTTGATGCCTGTGCTACATCACTTGATACCTGTGCTACATCACTTGATACCTGTGCACCTTCATTTAGTTCATGCCAACCATCCGACAATATTGTAAGAAATATTGAAATTGGCCACACAGAAATTACATGTATTACAGAGAGCCACCCAGGCCATGGCAGACTAGGTTGTGAGTCCACAGTATTACAGAGTAGCAAAGGAAACCTTTCTGATTGCATTCTTGATGATGATTTTATTTCTGTCATTGATTCTGTGAACAGTGAGGTGTTAGTGGAGATAAATTGTCAAAGTAGTGGTGGTGAATCTCACTGTAAAAATATTAATTCCTCTCAGAGTGGTGATTACACTTTAGGGTCTTGAACTATACTCAATTCTCTTAATTGGAAGTTATCATGTCACCTAATTGGGAAAGGTTGTGAAGGAGGCCTGCAACTAGTGGAGACAAATGGTTTTTGGGACTTGATGAGCTGTTGGAGTGTGAGCAAGGTAATATTTTGTGAAGGGATTCAGGGAAACCGGTTAGCTGGACTTGAGTCCTGGAGTTGGGAAGTACAGTGTCTGCACTCTAAAGGAAGAGCTTGGCATACTTGCTGTTTAGCTCAACATTTCAATTGTCATATCTGCGCACCTCTGGCAAGGCAATGATAGTGTGAATGATGGTTAAAGTGGTTTTTTTTGGGGGGTCACCCTGTCTCGATGGGAGACAGCCAGCATGTTAAAACAAAATTATTGAGAGGGATAACATTTAAGAAGGAATTTAGGGAACCAGTTAGCCAACTCGAGTCCTGGCAGTGGGAAGTTGAGCACCCGCGCTCCGGAGGAGAGGTGAGGATGTTGCAGTTCAGAGGATCATCAAAATGGTGATGTCAGCATAATTCTGGCAAGACAGTATTTGAGTGAATGATGATGAATGTATTTCCTCTTTTTTGGAACACCCTGCCATGATGGGAGACATCCAGCATGTTAAAAAATACAAGTATGGTAAGGGCCCCACTTTACGGCATTTTGCTAATATGGACATTTCAAATTATGACCAAAACTTGTTATACGGTTCCCTACCTCACTCTTCTGGCATCTGCGCGCTGCTGTTTGTTTACATCCTCTGTGAGCACTGTCTCTCTCCATTATGTCTGGAAACTTTACAAAATTTCAAGTGTTTTAAAGTTATTGTGTAGTAGTATATATATATATATACGTACTCTGATAATTATACTTGTGTACCTGTACCTAAATAAACTTACACACTGTGCTGGCATGCAGGTATATATTAAAATTACTAAGAGTATCTCACTAGTCTTGATAGCATATTAATAATAATACAGTGGACCCCCGGAAATCGAACATAATTAGTTCCAGAATGTTGTTCTAGTGCCGTTACCGAATGAATTTGTTCCCATAAGGACAAATGTAAATTAGATTAGTCCGTTTCAGACCCCCAAAAATACACTTACAAAAGCACTTACAAAAATACACTTACATAATAGTTCAAGTTGGGAGCTGTTCGATTTCCGGGGGTCCACTGTAATAATAATAATAATCGCTATGGAGTGCTTCAAATGTCATATATTATGTCAGTATAGACATTTTCATTAATCCATCTATGATATTTTTTCAAAATTATATAAGAAACACGCTACATAACATGTAAACATTATACATACACCCACGGTAGAACAAATTGACTCAAATATGAGATGTTATAACCAAGCAAGCTACCATACCTACCACACCTGAGTTCTTACAAATAAATACTACTCACCTCTTACCCTACATGAAGACTACACATATTTTAAGGTATATGTAATGAATGTACTGTGTGTATTTTACTTTTTTATTGTTTTTTTAATGCCTAGTTCTATTGCTAACATAATATATGATAGTGTAAACATGTTATGAAGCATTTATATGCATTTATAATTGAAAAAAGTGTGATTCGCTTTACATCGGTAACCAGGAACCTAACCCTCCATATAAGTGGGGCTCGACTGTATTTGCACAAATTTAGAAAATATGATCCATGACTTTTTGTTAATTATTGAAGTACTGTACAGAATTTTGGATATCCTTTTGTATAACTTTAATAACAATTACATTCTAAAATCTGGATGCAGTGCCTTTCTGTCCTTCCTATACTAATAATAATAATACAGTGGACCCTCGCTATTTGAACATTCTTCATTCCAGAATGCTGTTCAAGTGCTGTTACCAAACAAATTTATTCCCATAAGGAATGATGTAAATTAGATTAGTCCATTTCAGACCCCCAAAAATACACTTATAAAAGCACCTACAAAAATACACTTACATAATTGTTCGAGTTGGGAGCTGCTCGTAAGTAGAGGTACCACTGTATATATGTACAAGGTATACAGGCCTAGCTGACATCAGTGACATACTACTACAGTGGACCCTTGGTTTTCGTTCACCTCCAAATTCGAACAATTATGTAAATATATTTTTGTAAGAGCTTTTGTACGTGTATTTTTGGGGTTCAGAAACGACTAATCTAATTTACATTTGTCCTTATGGGAAGAAATTCGTTCAGTAATGGCACTCAAACAGCATTCTGGTACGAATTTTCAACGAAAACCGAGGGTCCACTGTATATAGAAAGTTTCTTGTTATGCTGAGCATTTCAGGCAAATTAGGTCAGTTTTGTTCCAAGGATGCGACCCACACCAATCAACTAACACCCAGGTACCTATTTTACTGCTAGGTGAACATGGACAGCAGGTGTCTTAACCCTTAAACTGTCCACACATAGATATACGTTCACGTGCGTAGCTGACCGAACGTAGATCTACGTTTTTTTTCAAATGCTTTTAACCTTGCCACGATAATCCTGAGTTGCCTAGAGATTAGAGAATGAGTCTGTGCACTCAGTGTGTGCAGTATTACAAAATGTGGGAATGACAAAGAAAATGCACTCTTCATTTTAAACAAAAAGAACAATTTATTTTTTTCTCAAAATATTCGGTCAGCTACGCACGTGAACGTATATCTACGTGTGGACAGTGTAAGGGTTAAGGAAACACACTCTAATGTTCCCACCCGTACCAGGAATTGAACCAACGACCTCAATGTGTGAGCTGTGTGTTACCAACCCACTCCGTGACACCTTGGATCATTCGTAATTACCTAGTGCATCCTAAGCATTTATCACTCGTACAGGTTTATATAAATAAGGTCCTGAGGATATCCCTCCAAGAAAGAACTCGAAATAAGGAATTCAAATTGGATAAGTTTAGATTTAGAAAGGATATAGGAAAGTATTGGTTTGGAAATAGAGTAGTCGATGAGTGGAACAGTCTGACTAGTAGTGGATGAGTGGAACAGTCTACCTAGTAGTGGATGATTAGAACAGTCTACCTAGTAGTGGATGATTAGAATAGTCTGCCTAGTAGTGGATGAGTGAAATAGTCTTCCTATTAGAGTTCAGAAGCTAAAACCTTGGGTAGCTTCAAATTTAGGTTAGATAAATACATGAGTAAGAGGTGTTGGAGTTGAGTGGGATTTGCATACAAGCTAATAGGGTTATCAAAGCTAATTCCTTGAGTAACATTCAAAATGGGTTGGGTAAATATTTTTGTCAGTGGGTTTGGGTTTGAGAAGGACCTTCCTAGTATGGGCCAGTAGGTCTACTGCAGTGTTCCTCCTTATGTTTAGCGGTTCCCATGAATACAATAATAATCATTGTCTAGAAGAAAGAGGTCAAATGGTATACCTGGAGGGTGTGTCAGTAGTGTCACTGATTACTTGTGTAGTACATATATAGTGGACCCTCGCTATTTGAACACTCCAAAAATCACCCTATTATGTAAGTTTATTATTGTAAGTGCTTTTATAAGTGTATTTTTGGGGGTCTGAAATGGACTAATTTAATTTACATCATTCCTTATGGGAATAAATTTGTTTGGTAACAGCACTTGAACAGCATTCTGGAATGAAGAACGTTCAAATAGCGAGGGTCCACTGTACTTAGATAATCCCAGCTATGTTATAGATAGGCTCCCTGGCTAGCTGTGATGTCCCGAGCCCCTCACATGTGACCGACTAGCTAGAGGCATCCTTCTTAGTTCCACGCTAGGCATAGACTCGACTAGGCAGGCCTGGGCTTTTCCCCCTCAAGACTATCACAATATACGCCGCCTAGAACATCCAACGCGTGTATTCTTTCACCTACATCTCCTTGATGAACCCCACGACAGGTGTTCTAGGGGTCAGCGCCCCCCACGGCCCGGTCTCTGACCAGGCCTCGCAGTGGATCAGAGCCTGATAAACATGCCATAGCACATTCAGCTCTTCAAGGAGGCTTCTTGATGCTGGTGAAGGGAATTAGAGTTGTCCTCTTGAATCAATTCTGACTATACAGTGTCTCCCATTTCCCAGGTGCTGCGTGACACCTATAGAGTTAGCATCATCCCCTTGAGGATAACATTGTCACATTAATCAGCTATGGGCCAGGCTTGTCAAATCAAATCAAATCAAATCAAAATCACTGTTCAACTGCCTCCCAGCATACATAAGAGGGATTACCAATAGACCCCTGGCTGTCTTCAAGAAGGAGCTGAACAGGCACCTGAAGTCAGTACCTGATCAGTCGGGCTGTGGTTCGTACATTGGTTTACGTGCAGCCAGCAGTAACAGCTTGGTTGATCAGTCCCTGATCAACCATGATGTCTGGTCTCGGACCGGGCCACGGGGTCATTGACCCCAAAAATCCTCTCCAGGTATACTCCAGTTTACATGTAACAAAATATTGTTACATGTAAACAACTAACATGTTTGAGCATTTTGGGCAGACTAATACTAATGCTTATAGACTATAGCAAAAATATATTATGTGAGAGAAGCAATGAGATCACAGTAAACAGGTGATATCACAATATGCACTATGGTTATTTTGTATGTGAGAGATGTAATGTCGTTCAATTTTGCACAAACGATGTATCAAGTGGAAATAGATTGACTGATTGAAGGCAGTGCTGCACATGAATGTGAAACCAATCAGAAAAAAAAATTCAATTTTTTTTTAATCCTCTTCTGTCTAATTCATAGTTTATTAGTTTTTATCATGGGGAGCGCTAAACCCGTAGAGATTATACAGCGCCTGTGGGGAGGGATGGAAGGCATTCAGACTCAATTCAGGGAACTGGAGCACAGATCCAATTCCCTAGATCAAGAGCCCCTCATCAGCATCTCTTAACTTATTGACAATTGTCCACCCTCCTCTGCCGATGGTCTCATTGTTGTGTTTGTGGTACATCGAGGTGTGGTTATGGACCTCTTCACCTCAAAAGCGAGCACATTGATACTGATGAGGGTCTCTTGATCCAAGGCATTAGGGCTGCCCTCTTCTCATATATTATCATCCATCTCCCAGGCACAATATGACACCAAGGGTTTAATACTTCCCACGAATATTACAATAATAACAATTTTTTTTGACGAACCGGCCGTCTCCCACCAAGGCAGGGTGACCCATAAAGAAAAACGAAAGTTTTTCTTTTCACATTTATTAATGTATACATGAGAAGGGGTTACTAGCCCCTTGCTCCTGGCATTTTAGACACCTCTTATGACACATGGCTTATGGAGGAAGAATTCTTCTCCACTTCCCCATGGAGATAATAGTATATTGTAATAATACAATAGTAATAATAATTATAATAATATGGCTCATCTTCATCTCTGGCTCCTGACACAGGTCTCGTGCATTACAGATAATGGGGGAAGACCTGGTGCAGCTGACAAGTGTCAGAAGAAAGGGAGGAAGAGTTAAGTCTGGCAGGAGCACCACTAAACATGAGCCGAGTCCTGCAAAGGCTGCAAAAGTTACTTACAAAAACAAACGGCATGTGTGTGATTTATGCGGCGTAGAGTTTAAGTATGCCCAGCAGTATCGGGATCATGTGAAGACCCACGGGAATTTCGAGTGCGCCATGTGTGGAAAAGTAGTTGCCAAGCAAGGCATGCTAACCCAGCATTATGTCAAATTTCACGGACTAAAACTGAATGCCGATACTCATCACGTTTGCTGGATTTGTGGGAAGAAGTACATGTCAAAGCCAGCAGTGACTTACCACATTACAACTGCCCATAATGATGCTAAGCTTAAGTGTAATGTGTGTGACAAGAGTTTTGGCCATTCGAAAAACCTTAAAGCTCACATGAAACGTCACGGGGAAAAGGAAGTAGCGTGTGACAGGTGCCCAGCCAGGTTCTTTACCACCTCGGAATTAGGTTACCATTTCAATGCTGTGCACCAGAACGCCAAGTGCTGGAAGTGTGAAAAGTGTGGAAAAGAATTCAGTCGCTCCAGTATTTACCTAAACCACATTGAAAAACACAAACCGAAGAGATTCGAGTGCACCCTCTGCTTCAGAATGTTCCGCCGAAAAGCGCACATTGAAGCGCACATGAAGCAGCATGCCAGTGCAGGCTCCGATGTAGAGCTGGACCCCAAGACCAAAATAAAAAAGTACTGCCGATGTAATGAATGTGACGCTTTGTTCGAAAGTGAAGAAAAGCAGAAGGACCACCACTGTAGTGACCGCATGAGGCTCATTAAAAACCATGTTTGCATGGGATGTAGCGTTTCTTTTCATTCCAGTGATGACCTCAATAACCACGTCTGTGACCAGCGTTCCGCTCACATTTTGGTTCAGCCCGAGAGCATTGCCGAAGATGTTCAGATATATGCAGAACCGGGCAATTTTGAGCCTAGCTCCATTGGCATTAACACAGAGGAGTGGGATGCTTGTTATGTCGTGCTGGGATGAACAGAAAGTTTAATTTTTTGTTGACATGGTAAAATGCCTAATATGCTGGGCATAGTTAATTAAATGTGATTGTTACTCTTGTTCTGTAGGCCAGATGTTTTGCTTAATTTTGGCATAAACAGTTGCTCCTCGACTTACGATGGTTCAGCTTATACTACTATTTCGGTTTTACAATGGTGCAAAAGCAGTTACTACTTTGGAGATGACACTTAAGATAATTACCACAGCAAGTCTGTAACTTATATTCATTTGCTTTTTCAATACTGGTACAGTGGTCCCTCGGTTTTTGCCGAAAATTCGTTCCAGAATGCTGCTCAAGTGCCATTACCGAACGAATTTACTTCCTTAAGAAATAATGTCACGTAGGTTAGTCTATTTCAGACCCCCAAAAATACACTTGCAACAGCACTTACGAAAATACACTTACATAAATGTTCGAGTTTGGAGATGCACGAAAACCGAGGGACCACTGTATTTAGTTACAGTAATTATTTGTTTATTTCCTTATTCACTGACAGTATTTATTTATTCATTTAGCATACAGTATACAGCCTCTCCTCACTTAACGACAGAGTTCCGTTCCTAAGACCAAATCCGTAAACTAATTCATTGCTAAGTGAGGAGCATACTATAATGGTAGTAGGTTTGTGTCAGCCGTCTTTGATATTGTTTTAATGTCACCTTTGGACCTCTTATAACATTTCTGGCATATTTTTGAATATTTATACAGTAGTGTACTGTATATTGTAATAAACAGAATAGAGGAAATCAGCTCTAATATACATTATTTAGGTATGCATACTGGTCAGAGAGCCCGTTGTAAGTCAGAGTCGTTGGTAAACGAGTACATTGCTAAGTGAGGAGAGGCTGTATTCATATTCAACTTACGATATTTTTGACTTAGAATGGGTTTGTCAGAACATAACCCCATCGTAAGTCAAAGAGCACCTGTAATATACAAAAACTGTCATACTTCTGTGGGCCTCTAATAGCAAAACCCTAATTGCATTTCCCAATACATATACAGTGGACCCCCGGCTAACGAACACCCCGGAAATTGTACAATTATGTAAGTATAATATTGTAAGTTCTTGTGGAAGTGTATTTTGTAGGTCTGAAATAGACTAACCTATGTGACATTATTTCTTAAGGAAGTAAATTCGTTCGGTAATGGCACTTGAGCAGGCTTCTGGAATGAAGTTTTTTCGTTAGCCGGGGTCCTCTGTATGTACAGTGGTACCTCGGTATACGAACTTAATTCGTTCCAGAAGGCTGTTCGAGTGCCGATACCGAACAAATTTTTTCCAATAAGGAATAATGTAAATTAGATTAATCCGTTTCAGACCCCCAAAATTACACTTACAAAAGCACTTACATAAATACACTTATATAATTGTTCGAGTTGGGAGCTGTTCATATCCTGAGGTACCACTGTACCTTCGACACCTTGATGAGTTCCAAGAATTTTTCTACTTTCGGAGCTAGGCCATGGGCCAGGCTCATCAGGTGCTTGCCTGGCCACCCAGACTGTTGCTGCTGGTAGCCCGCTGACCCATATATCCATCACAGCCTCAGGGCAGGCTGCAAGGACACAAGCGTGTCTCCAGAAATACCGCGAGCTTATGTGTGTACTTAGCAGCAACTACCTCATACTTTGATAAATTATTAGCTGTTCCTTTTGCTTTATAATAAACATAGTTTAAACATTTAAATATTATAATTCAATTTTAATTTTATTTTTATGCAGTATACAAGAAACCCATGTGCCACCCTACCTTGGTGGCACATGGCCAGTTTGTTGAAAAAAAACCCAAGGAAACAAACTTTATCTCTTTCTGCAGTATACAATATGTACTTTACATGTAATATAATATTGTCAGGCACAAAAGAAAGCCACTAGCATGCTGTGTACCTAAGTTTATTAGTTCTAGTATACAGCTTCTCCTCACTTAGTGACGTACTCGTTTACCGACTCCTTGGACTTATGACGGGCTCTCTGACCAGTATTCATACCTAAATAATGTATATTAGAGCTGATTTCCTCTATTCTGTTTATTTCAATATACAGTACACTACTGTATAAACATTTAAAAATATACCAGAAATGTTATAAATGGTGCAAAGGTGACATTAAAATAATATCAAACTCACTACGATTATAGTATGCTCCTCACTTAGCACGAATTTGTTTAACGACGTGGTCTTAGGAACGGAACTCCGTCGTTGAGTGAGGAGAGGCTGTATTGTATTCATGGAGTGCTAAACCCTGTGAAGATTGGAGAGCTACTTTTATAAAGTAGGTAGTAGGGGTGTAAGCAAGTAATTTACCCACCAGGATAACCCAAAAAAGTCAGAGTGACTTATTTCCATTGGGCTCCTTGACTTATTCCCGAAGTATCAGTACAGGTGGAAACTGGCTAATTTTGATAATACAGTGGACCCCCGGTTAACGGCCATAATTCGTTCCAGAATGCTGTTCAAGTGCCGTTACCAAACAAATTTATTAACTTATGGAATAATGTAAATTAGATTAGTATTTTTGGACCCCCAAACATACACTTACAAAAGCACTTACAAAAATACACTTACATAATTGTTAGTGTTTGGAGCAGGCCGTTAACCGGGGTCCACTGTATCGGTATCTGCCTAAAATTGACTATCGGCATCGGCAAATATTTTGGTGTCATCCCATCGCTGGTATGTTGTTGAGAGTGCCATTTTTGTTAGAAACTATACTGTGTTTTTTCATTAAAATATAGATTATTTCTTTTCACTTTCAGAAGATAGTATAATATACAGTGAACTTATATATACATATATAGAGTGGACCCCCAATGTTCATAGTCATCGGAGTTCGTAATATTCGGTATTCGTAGCGTTTTTTCGTAAAAATATTGGTTCGGTGATCGTAATTCTGCTCAGTAATCATCATTCATCCCAGACGCATACGCCCGGCCCGACACACCATTCAGAGTCAGTTTGCCATTGTTTACCAGCGAGTGACGGTCACCCCACGTGTTCATACGATACATTTCGTCATTATTCCATTGTTTTTAGTGCTTGCAACTGCTAAATAAGCCACCATGGGCCCAAAGGAAGCTCCTAGTGCCAGCCCTTTGGTAAAGGGCTGAGAGGGGAGAATGTGTCTTCTTAAGTGATTCAGTGATTCTACGATATGTTATGATACTAAAGCAGCAGGAGTTGATAAAGGCTATAGTCCCAGCCAGCGATAAAGTGTAGCATTAACAGTGTAACAAGTAAGTTAAGCCATTAATCGACAGAAAAATGACGACACGAAACTTAACTCCTCCATTGTTGTTTGAGGTACAGTGGTACCTCGAGTTACGATGGTCCCCAAAATCGCCCTTTTATGTAAGTTTATTTTTTTAAATGCTTTTGTAGGTATATTTTTGGGGGTGTAAAAGGACTAGTCTATTTTACATTATTCCTTATGGGGATAAATTCGTTTGGTAATGGCACTTGAACAGCATTCTTGAACGAAAA
Source organism: Cherax destructor (assembly GCA_009830355.1). Lineage (NCBI taxonomy): Eukaryota > Metazoa > Arthropoda > Malacostraca > Decapoda > Parastacidae > Cherax > Cherax destructor. Next base: position 54,812 of record WNWK01009945.1, on the reverse strand, counting down.
AATATCGTAACTCGAGGTACCACTGTATATAGGGTGACTGACAACACCGCCGTCTCTGCTGCTGCCATTCACCACCACTATGTAAGGCTTATCTTTCAGTGGCCCTTATACATGCAACAACAAACAACACAACACCAGTCCTCACATTCATAATGACATTTTATTCATTCTAGAGTACAGTGGACCCCCGGTTAACGGCCATAATTTGTTCCAGAATGCTGTTCAAGTGCCGTTACCGAACGAATTTATCAACATAAGGAATAATGTAAATTAGATTAGTCCTTTTGGACCCCAAAACATACACTTACAAAAGCACTTACAAAAATACACTTACATAATTGTTAGTGTTTGGAGCAGGCCGTTAACCGGGGGTCCACTGTATATGTTATGTTTCTATGTTATTATGTCATATTAGATGAATTGTGACAGATAAATAAGCCATAGAGTTGATATTAGTGTCATATTGAAGGACTATCTTATCCTGTCCCCAAACACACACCCCTGTAGCCGGCACAATTCCAAACATACGCCAGAAACAGAACTCTCTGGAACACTTTTTTGAGCGACAGGGGTCCAGTGACTCTCAAGCTAATCCTAGTCTCATTAAAAAACAAAGAAGGGAAGTAACCCCGGAAAAGGACTTGGTACCTGAAGTCTTTATGGAAGGGGATTCCCCTTCCAAACAATAGTAACTCTTCCATCCTCTCCCCTAATCCCATCTTCCACACATCAACAACTCTTCAATAAAGGTAAGTATCATGTTATTGTTTTATTCCTCATGTCTCATTGTTTTCTGTGTAATTAAATGTACATTGGTACCTCTACTTACGAGCAAAATTCGTTCCATTCGGCTATTCAAGTGCCGATACCGAAGGAATTTTTTCCCATAAGAAATAATGAAAATTAGGTTAATCCATTTCAGACCCCCTAAAATACACTTACAAAAGCACCTACAAAAATACACTTACATAATTGTTCGAGTTTTGAGCTGCTCGTAAGTAGAGGTACCACTGTATATTTAATGTACAAAAATATTTTATTTTAATACTTTTGGGTGTCTGGAACAGATTAATTGAATTTCCATTATTTCTTATGGGGAAAATGGATTCGGAAATCGTAATATTCGGTTTTAGTCACTCTCTATGGAACGGATTAATTACGAAAACCGGGGGTCCACTGTACAGTGGACCCTCAGTTTTCGTCGATAATTCTTTCCAGCATGCTGTTCGAGTGCCGTTACCGAACGAATTTATTTCCATAAGGACGAATGTAAATTAGATTAGTCATTTCAGACCCCAAAGTGTATTTTTGGGGGTCTGAAATGACTAATCTAATTTACATTTGTCCTTATGGGAACAAATTCGTTCGGTAATGGCACTCAAACTGCATTCTGGAAAGAATTTTCAACGAAAATCGAGGGTCCACTGTATACAGTGGTACCTCGATTAACGATGGACCCCAAACTCGCCCTTTTATGTAAGTTTATTTTTTTAAATGCTTTTATAAGTGTATTTTTTGGGGGTCTAAAAGGACTAGTCTATTTTACATTATTCCTTATGGGGATAAATTCATTTGGTAATAGTACATGAACAACATTCTGGAACGAAAAAATATCGTTAACCGAGGTACCACTGTATATATACAGTGGAACCCCTGTTAACGAAAAAAATTCATTGCAGAAGCCTGCTCAAGTGCCATTACCGAACGAATTTACTTCCTTAAGAAAAAATATCATTTAGGTGTTCGTTAACCGGGGTTCCACTGTACAGTGGACCCCCGGCTAACGAAAACCCGGGAAATCGTACAATTATGTAAGTATAATATTGTAAGTGCTTGTGGAAGTGTATTTTTGGGGGTCTGAAATAGACTAACCTACTTGACATTATTTCTTAAGGGAGTAAATTCATTCGGTAATGGCCTTGAGCAGGCTTCTGGAATGAATTTTGTTCGTTAGCTGGTGGTCCACTGTACAGTGGACCCCCGGTTAACGGCCATAATTCGTTCCAGAATGCTGTTCGAGTGCCATTACCGAACAAATTTATTCCCATAAGGAATAATGTAAAGTAGATTAGTCCTTTTAGACCCCAAAAATACACGGTTAACAATGGTCCCCAAACTCGCCCTTTTATGTAAGTTTATTTTTTTAAATGCTTTTGTAAGTGTATTTTTGGGGGTCTAAAAGGACTAGTCTATTTTACATTATTCCTTATGGGGATAAATTTGTTTGGTAATGGCACTTGAACAGCATTCTGGAATGAAAAAATATTGTTAATTGAGGTACCACTGTATGTATATATATATGTACAGTCATCCCTTGGTTTTCAATTGTCTCAGTTTTCACCGATTTTGGTTTTCAATCACTTTTTTCGTGGAAAAATTGTCTCGGTTTTCACCGATTGTCTCAGTTTTCACCGATGGTACGGAACCTGTCCACCAGTGCCCCGCACATACAAAGCCCGCTAGACCGCCACCCATGCACATTGTCACGCAGTGTAGCATTGTTTATGCTTGAGTGAACATCATCCCAGGAGTTCATACAAAACATTTATTAACAATTCATTGTTTTTGGCCCTTGATTATTGTGTGTGACTACCAAATAAGCTACCAAGGCCCCAAAGAAAGCTCTTAGTGCCAGTCCTTTGGTAAAGAAAGTGAGAAACACGATGGAGTTTAAGAGTGTAGCAGGTATGCAGGGAGTGTAGCAGGTATGCAGGGAGTGTAGCAGGTATGCAGGGAGTGTAGCAGGTATGCAGGGAGTGTAGCAGGTATGCAGGGAGTGTAGCAGGTATGCAGGGAGTGTAGCAGGTATGCAGGGAGTGTAGCAGGTATGCAGGGAGTGTAGCAGGTATGCAGGGAGTGTAGCAGGTATGCAGGGAGTGTAGCAGGTATGCAGGGAGTATAGCAAGTATGCAGGGAGTGTAGCAGGTATGCAGGGAGTGTAGCAGGTATGCAGGGAGTGTAGCAGGTATGCAGGGAGTGTAGCAGGTATGCAGGGAGTGTAGGTATGCAGGAGTGTAGCAGGTATGCAGGGAGTGTAGCAGGCAGGGATTGAGTGTAGCAGGCAGGGAGGGAGTGTAGCAGGCATGCAGGGAAGTGACCCCAGATGAGGACTTGGTACCTAGAGTACTTATGGAGGGGGATTTCCCTTCCAAAAAATAGGGTCTCTTCCCTCTTCCCTCCTCCTTCTCTTCCATCCAGCAACATCAGTCTTCAATAAAGGTAAGTGCCACATAGAGTTCATTCAATTGTGCATGTAAATCTATCTTTAAGGCCCCCCAAATTTTTTTTTTTCCAAACTTCTGGGTTTCTGGAACGGATTAATTGAATTTCCATTATTTCTTATGGGGAAAATAGTTTTGGTTTTCACCGATTTTGGTTTTAGCTGATCCATCTGGAACAGATTAAAATTGAAAACCAAGGGATGACTGTACAGTGGTCCCTCGGTTTTTGCCGAAAATTCGTTCCAGAATGCTGCTCAAGTGCCATTACCGAACGAATTTACTTCCTTAAGAAATAATGTCACGTAGGTTAGTCTATTTCAGACCCCCAAAAATACACTTGCAATAGCACTTACGAAAATACACTTACATAAATGTTCGAATTTGGAGATGCACGAAAACCGAGGGACCACTGTATATATACAGTGGTCCTACGTGACATTATTTCTTAACCCTTTGGGGGTCGGTGCCGTACTAGTACGTTTTACGAGCAGGGGTTGGTGCCGTACTAGTACGCCCAAATTCTAGTGGCCTCAATTTAAGCAGAAAACGTCTGGTAGGCATACATATGAAAGAATGGGTTTGTGTGGTCAGTGTGCGCAGTATAAAAAAAATCCTGCAGTACACACTGCATAATGAGAGAAAAAAAACTCTGACTGTTTTTTTCGATTAAAACAGCGACTTTGCAGTCTATTTTCGTATAGTATTTATTGATGTATTTTCGTTTTCTTGGTCTCATTTGATAGAATGGAAGCTATATTACAGAAATAGAGATGATTTTGATTGATATGACAATGACAAGTACCTTGAAATTGAGCTCAAAGTAGCAAAAATGTTCGATTTTTGACGATGTTCAAGAGTAAACAAATCACACCATGCCTCCAATACACATCAACTGGCGAGTCGTATATTCATGCACAAGTGCTCTGATATTATTTATACCATTTTTACAATGATGCAGTTGTATACATAACAGTAAATCTTCTATTTTTGTTAGAATAAAAATTCAAAATGAAGAGCAAAAGTAATGGAACAGGGGCCTGGAGACGTGACTAATGAACAGAAAACATGTTATTTTAGTGCCAGGAATGTCTGCCTTGTTTACTCTGGACCCTATTTTGAAATTGGCATCGTTTGAAATTTGTGTGAAATTGGAAAATTGCCATTTTCTGACCACTATTTTGGGTAGATGAAATTGGTAAATAGGCGGTTTCTTGTACTCACTCGATAGAAGAAATGGAGTTCTAGCGAAATAGCTATAATTTTAGGAGACTGAAACGTTGGAATTTGTCGAAAATAGGGCTCAAAGTGGGCAAAATCGCCGATGCGCAAGTGTCATGGCTACCGCAAACTTCGCGAAAGCATAATTCCGTTAGTTTTCGATCAAATTTCATAATTTTGGTGGCGTTATGATCGGAAAAAGATTCTCTATCATTTCATAAGAAAAAAATAATTTTTTTTTTTCCAAAAAATTTTCGACCCCAGGAACACTTTCCTGAGAAGGCCTGTCGACCCCCAAAGGGTTAAGGAAGTAAATTCGTTCGGTAATGGCACTTAAGCAGCATTCTGGAACGAATTTTCGGCGAAAACCGAGGGACCACTGTATATATAAAGTGCTTTTGTGTATGTATGTATGTATGTAATAAACTTACATAAAAGGGTGAGTCTTGGATTGTTCGAATAGCGAGGGTCCACTGTATATATATCGTACTTTAGTCATTCCAGAAGGCTGTTTGAGTGCCGTTACCGAACGAATTTGTTCCCATAAAGAATTATGTAAATTAGATTAGTCCGTTTCAGACCCCCAAAAATTCACCTTCAAATGCACATACAATAATAAACTTACATAATTGTTTGAGTTGGGAGCAGTACTAAACTCAGGGTACCACTGTACGTATATATATACAGTGGACCCTCGGTTTTCGTTGAAAATTCATTCCAGAATGCTGTTTGAGTGCCGTAACCGAACGAATTTGTTCCCATAAGGACAAATGTAAATTAGATTAGTTGTTTCAGAACCCCAAAAATACACTTACAAAAGCTCTTACAAAAATACATTTTCATAATTGTTAGAGTTTGGAGGTGAATGAAAACCGAGAGTCCACTGTACATACATACCTTGGAACCTGTGCTTACAAGTGCCCCACCATGCGAGTTTTTCAGGATACGAGCTGTCACTCGATTGATTTTTTGCTCCTGGATACGAGCCAAAATTCATGTTGCGAGCTTCCCCCTCAATGGAGATTCCTTGATGCTGGTGAGGGGCTCTTGATCTAGGGAATTGTATCTGTGCTCCAGTTCCCTAAATTAAGCCTGAATACCTTCCATCCCCTTTCCCCCACAGGCTCTGTTTAATCCTCCAGGTTTAACGCTTCCCCATTATAATAATAATAATAATATAATATAATAATAGTAATAATATAATATAATAATAATAATATAATATAATAATAATAATAATAGAGTGGACCCCGATTTTTGACCACCTCCCAACTCGAACAATTATATAAGTGTATTATTGTAAGTGCTTTTGTAAGTGTATTTTTGGGGTCTGAAACAGACTAATATACTTTACATTATTCCTTATGGGAAAAAATTCGTTCGGTAATGGCACTCGAACAGCCTTCTGGAACAAATTATTGCCGAAACTTGGAGGTCCACTGTACATATAATAATATAATAATAATACAGTGGACCCCCGGTTTATGTACTGCTCCAAACGTGAACAATTATGTAAGTGTATTTTTGTAAGTGCTTTTGTAAGTGTATTTTTGGGGATCTAAAAGGACTAATCTAATTTACATTACTCATTATGGGAACAAATTTGTTTGGTAACGGCACTTGAACAGCATTCTGGAACAAATTAATTACGTAAACCGGGGTACCACTTTACTATAATAATAATACTATAATAACAAGTGAGCCTCACAAACACTCCATTTTCTCTTACAATAACACCTTAGAAAGGAAAGCATTGGAAGATGTTTTCAGAGCGGGAGCAGGAATGGCTGCCACCACTAGTCACATAATAACATATTTTATTCATTCTAGAGTATATATCAGGTTTCTATGTTATTAATATTGTTTATTACGTCATATTAGATGAATTATGATAGATAAATAAGCCGTAGAGTTTATATTAGCGTTATATTGAAGTATTTTGTCCTGCCTCCTGAGAGCAGGAATTCCGGTGGAACGGATTAATCGCTTTTCAATTAATTTAAATGTGGAAAATTGATTCAGCATACGAGCAGATCAGGTTACGAGCTAGGTCATGGAACGGATTAAACTCATAAGCAGAGGTTCCACTATATATATATATATATATGTATATGAAAGGTTTTTCTCCTTTTTATATTTAGTAATTCATACAGAAGGGGTTACTAGCCCCTTGCTCAGAAATTATATTTTTCCTTACTAAATTTTGTAGAGGATCAATTTATGGAATGGATGGGGTTCAGTCTTGCTGCAGGTGTTGGTTCAAGCACCATCTATTCAACAATAACCTTATTTTTTTGACTAATAAAAGATCTTTTGTCATTTATACAGTACTGTAGTTTGTCTAGTGCTACATTACGAAGAAATAACACTGTTCTTACTGCAATAGGAAAGACTAATAAACACATTTTCTACAGCATCGTTTCTCCTCCGAATTCTGTAGCTCTGTTGTTATTTTGATGAAAGAAATGTAAAGAACAATGTTAAAGATTTTCTGGCTGTGATTACGATGGACTGAAAGTCTTGTATTGCCTTTCAGACGTTACAGGTGACCCGTCCCAGGGAACCAGGCAAGAGAGTACCGGTTCTGTCAGAGAGGATGCGGCTTAGCCTTGCCGAATTATCGAGAAAATCTCGAGCTTTGCCACAGATAGACACGTATGACACTCTAAAGAAGGAGGCAAGGTCTCGGGGCACTAGTTCCGAGGAGCGTGTTAAGAGGCAATACCGCAAGAGATCCCACATCATCCATTTGTGTAAGTTCTGCATGAAGGTTTGTCCCACGGGAGAACAGTTGAAAGAACATCAGCGGACTCATGACACCATTGAGTGTCAGTTTTGTGGCAAAGTTTTGGCTCGGATTGGAGCATGGGAAAACCACCTCAAGGATTTCCACAATGTTGAAATTCAAGTGCCGGGAAATGAAGACGCCCTAAATCGCCCCAAAGATGAGGTAGACTGTAGCGTGTGTGGGAAACAATTCTCGTCAAAATCCGCCCTTGCGTACCATTCAAAACTTCACGATGGTAAAAGTTACCATTGCGACAAGTGCCTTAAAGTCTTCACTCATCCAAGTAACCTGAAAACTCATCAGTTGAGACATGAGAAAAAGAGATATTATTGCGATAAATGCGGTAAGAAATTCCATACCAACTTTGCTCTTTTAATGCATGACAATCAAACTCACCGTATGGCCAAATCTTGGAAGTGCAAACACTGTTCTAAAGCCTTCACACGGTGTGCTGCCTTTAAGGAACATATACGAATCCACACTGGTGAAAAGCCATTTGAATGTCATATATGTGGTGTTAAGTTTAGAAAAATCCACCACTTAAAGAATCATGCCAAACAACATGAGCCAAAAAAGTTCCGAAGTGGTCCATTTAAGTGTCAGCTGTGTCCAAGTGCCGTGTTCTTACACAAAGTCTCCTACGACCACCATAGGAAGTTCAAGCACCCCGAAGTGGAAATGAGCGCACTGATTAGCGGAGAAAGTGACGTATTCAGTTCAAAAATTGTACTCAAGAGAGAATATGTGATAGAGAGCAGAGGAGAGAAGGTTGGCACAAGTTACATGGTTGGGGATTTTAAAGAAGGGGAAGGCATAGAGATGGTTGGCTTGGATGATGCCAATTTTGGCGTCGGAGGCCAGTGTATCATTGTCCTTTCAGAGGCCTCTGAGGATGATACGAAAAACCAGGTATTACTGCCTCAGATAGAGACGTCCAGCGTCGCTGCAGATGCCACACCAATTATAGAAACTGACTTCCTCAAGGAAGAGATTGACGACATTGAAGGCAACAGTGATGACGAAGTCTCCAAGTTCCAAGAGTTTGATGCAGTTCAGCTCGCCTCTCTACAAGAGCAGATACAGCTGAGTGAACACATGACCGCCACACAGCTGCAGCAGATATCAATGGCAGCTCTCGAGAGCGGAAAGTTTCAAGTGCAGATGGATGGAGAAACTTTCGATGTGTATACAGTGGCTCCCTCAGAGTAGCACTTCGCCTGGCAAAGAATAAATATCGCAGTAACATGGCTGCAACAATTCACAACCTACCCATGGATTGAGGATATACCTTTCAGGCCAGGCTAGACTTTTTAATGGCCCAAATGTCAATTAAAGATTACTTCAGCAAGATACAATGTTTGTACAAATGTGAATGACATTTAGGTGTGCATGCAGAATGCCCCTTAATATCAGAGCATTTCAGGCAAACTTAACTATCTTAAGATTAATAAGGCAATGACTAATGGATTGCTTAGAACCCATGGCAAGTAAACCATTCCGTGGTTTTGCAGTCATTACGATTTTGTGAGTCACTATGGCCCAAACAACTTGATATAAAGATTCGTGGGTTATCCGTGTCTCAGCTCATTGCAGATTTTTGAGGATATTATTGTACACGAGAGTCGGTTAAACTCAACAGTATTGCATCTCTCTCTTATATTGTCGTCTACATGTACAAACTGTATTGTGCAGATTAAGGGTAACAGAGGTTAAAAACATCAATGTAAAACAAATATTTATCACAACTTTGTAATCTTGTGCATTATAAATACACAAGTCGAGAAATTTTCAATAGAATGTTTTTTTTTTTTCATTTATAAATTTGTGTTGTATATACACACATCCTTATTGACACACAGTACCATTTTGTGTGTGTGTATGTATATTCTTCTTCTTTCAACACACCGGTCGTATCCCACCGAGGCGGGGCGGCCCAAAAGGAAAAAGAAAAGTTTTTCTTTTTAACTTTAGTAATGTATACAGGAGAAGGGGTTACATCCTAGGTAGTAGGTTGGTAGACAGCAACCACCCAGGGAGGTACTACTGTCCTGTGGTAGTAGGTTGGTAGACAGCAACCACTCAGGGAGGTACTACCGTCCTGTGGTAGTAGGTTGGTAGACAGCAACCACCCAGGGAGGTACTACCGTCCTGTGGTAATAGGTTGGTAGACAGCAACCGCCCAGGGAGGTACTACCGTCCTATGGTAGTAGGTTGGTAGACAGCAACCATTCAGGGAGGTACTACCATCCTGTGGTAGTAGGTTTTTAGACAGCAACCATTCAGGGAGGTACTACTGTCCTGTGGTAGTAGGTTGGTAGACAGCAACCACCCAGGGAGGTACTACCGTCCTGTGGTAGTAGGTTGGTAGACAGCAACCACCCAGGGAGGTACTACCGTTCTGTGGTAGTAGGTTGGTAGACAGCAACTGCCCAGGGGGGTACTACCGTTCTGCCAAGTGAGTGTAAAACGAAAGCCTGTAATTGGTTTACATGATAGTAGGATTGCTGGTGTCTTTTTTCTGTCTCATAAACATGTAAGATTTCAGGTATGTCTTGCTACTTCTACTTACACTTAGGTCACACTACACATACATGTACAAGCATATACAGTGGACCCCCGAGTTTCGTAAAAACTTCACTCCTGAAGTCTGCTCAAGTGCCATTACCGAACGAATTTACTCCCTTAAGGAAAAATTTCACATAGGTTAGTCTATTTCAGACCCCCAAAAATACACTTCCACAAGAACTTACAAAATTATACTTACATAATTGCACAATTTCCGGGGTATTCGTTAACCGAGGGTCCACTGTACATGTATATACACACCCCTCTGGGATTTCTTCTATTTTCGTACTAGTTCTTGTTCTTATTTCCATGGGGAAGTGGAACAGAATTCTTCCTCCGTAAGCCATGCGTGTCGTAAGAGGCAACCAAAATATCAGGAGCAAGGGGCTAGTAACCCCTTCTCCTGTTTATATTAGTAAATGTAAAAGGAGAAACTTTCGTTTTTCCTTTTGGGCCACCCCGCTTCAGTGGGAAACGGCCGACGTGTTGAAAGAAAGAAGAAGAAAAGGAGAAACTTTTGTTTTTCCTTTTGTGCCACCCTGCCTCGGTGGGATACGGCCAGTGTGTTGAAAGAAGAAGAATATATGTATAAACTATTTTCAGCAGCAGTGAAAATACAGATGAATTAGCATTTATTAAACGTTTGAAATGGTTATTAAAATTTGTATTAATACTGTGTGCATATGTGCACATACAGGAGGGGGACGGAGATGTTGTAGTCAGGGAGGTAACCGAGATGTCAACCCACTTGTGGTAACAATTGAGTGATGGTGAATGTGTTATTTTTCTTTGGATACCCACTGTTTTGGCAGATTATTGAGGTAAAACATAACAGTGTGTGCACATGTGAGCAGATTTTGCAAAGGCGTTTGACAAATGCGATCATGGAGTGATAGCGCACAAAATGAGGGCCATAGGCATTACTGGGAAGGTAGGCAGATGGATATTTGAGTTCCTAACACACAGAACACAAAAAGTAGTAGTGAACAGGGCAAGATCCAGCATCAGCGAAGTCAAAAGCTCAGTGCCCCAAGGCACTGTCCTGGCACCTCTGCTGTTTCTCATCCTCATAGCAGACATAGATAAAAACACCCAGCACACTTTTGTATCATCATTTGCAGATGACACTAAAATAAGCATGAAAGTCACTACGGTAGAAGACACTGAAAAATTACAGGAGGACATAAGCAAGGTCTTCCAGTGGGCAGTGGAGAACAACATGACGTTCAATGGTGATAAGTTTCAGCTGCTTAGGTATGGAAAAAATGAAGAACTCAAAAGGAACACTATATACAAAACGCAAGAGGGTCACCACATAGAACGAAAGGAACATGTTAAGGACTTGGGAATAATTATGTCTGCTGATCTGTCTTTTAAAGACCATAACAAGACAAAGATCACAACAGCCAGGAAGATGACGGGGTGGGTATTGAGAACTTTCAAAACAAGGGAAATAATGCCGATGGTGACACTCTTCAAATCGCTAGTGCTCCCTCACTTAGAATACTGCTCTGTGCTGACGGCCCCGTTCAGGGCAGGAGAAATATCAGATCTGGAACAAATTCAGAGATCGTTTACGGCTCACATTGAGCCATTGAAACATCTCAATTATTGGGAATGCCTTCAAGTCTTGAACATGTACTCATTGGAGCGGAGGAGAGAGAGATACATGATAATATATACAGTGGTACCCCGGTTTACGATGGTCCCCAAACTCACCCTTTTATGTAAGTTTATTTTTTTAAATGCTTTTGTAAGTGTAATTTTGGGGGTCTAAAAGGACTAGTCTATTTTACAACTTTTCTTAAGGAGATAAATTCGTTTGGTAATGGCACTTGAACAGCATTCTGGAATGAAAAAATATCGTAAACCGGGGTACCACTGTACTTGGAAAGTACTTGAGGGCCTGGTCCCAAATCTGCACACTGCCATAACAACATACTGGAGTGAGAGATATGGGAGAAAGTGTAAAATAAACCCAGTGAGGAGCAGGGGTGCGGTGGGGACAATACGGGAACACTGTATTAACATCCGGGGTCCCAGACTATTCAACATCTTACCAGAAGATATCCGAAACATCGCTGGAACCAGTGTAGAAGCCTTCAAGAGGAAACTGGACAAGTATCTTCATCGGGTGCCAGATCAACCAGGCTGTGATGGATATGTGGGGCAGCGGGCCTCCAGCAGCAACAGCCTGGTTGACCAGGCAAGCACCAGACGAGCCTGGCCCATGGCCGGGCTCAGAGAGTAGATACTCTTGAAACTCTTCAAAGGTATATCAAAGGTATACATGGGAAAAGCACACATGCCTACATGGCAGTTGTTTTTACAAATACTGTAGGTAAAACTCTTAGTGGAAGCAAAGGACTAGTAACCCCTTCCCCCATTTGAATTAGTAAATGTAAAAAGAAAAACTTCTGTTTTTCTGTTTAGGTCACCCTGCCTCGGTGGGAGATGGCCAATGCATTTTTCCCTTCTTGGATCAAGCCTGTTTACTTCCTGTTCACCAGGCACTCGGCAGCTATTGTTTACGTTAGACCCTCGGATAACGTGCAGTCTGTTAATACGTTTTTTAAAACATTTTGCAAAATTGTGGCGTATTTTTGGTGTATGTGTTATAAAAATCAGTTTACACAGTGGAGTACATATAGGGGAAAACATGGCATGTGCTGCGGTCTTTTCTTCTGCCTCACAGTAAGCCTCAGAGTTAGTACATTGTCTTCTGAGCTAGTGGGTGGGAGCATGGGAGCTAGTGTGTAGGAGCATGAGAGCTAGTGGGTGAGGACAAGGTACGTACTGGGTGAAGGCGGGTGAGTGAAGGTCAGAGCGAATGGGTGAAAGTGGTCTGTGGGTGCATACTGTCACTGCCATCCCACATGCCTACACCAGTACATCCCATGTGGCACTGCAGCATGTGGTCAGGTGGGCACTGGTGTGGGGATGGGCAGAGGCAGGTGGGTGAGTATATGCAGGTGAGGGCAAGTGTTTGGGAGAGAGGTGGGCACAAAGATAAGAGGAGTGGAGTGAGTTCCACAAAAGTATGGTTGGGAGGGAAGTATAGGTGACGAGCAGCTGTAGGAGATGGGTGAAGGTGTTGGTCCACAGCCGTCCTCTCCTTCCACACGTGGGCAGGAAGTTGAATGGATGTGTGGTGGGATGGATGAAGGTGGTGAGGGATGAGTGTGAGCAAAGTAACATTTATGAAGGGATTCAGGGGGAACTGGTCAACCAGACTTGAGTCCTGGAGGTGGAACATCCAGTGCCTGACAGGGAAAACCAGTCATCCAGACTTGAGTCCTGGAGGTGGGACATACAATGCCTGACAGGGGGAACCGGTCATCCAGACTTGAGTCCTGGAGGTGGGACATACAGTACCTGCACTCTGAAGGAGGAATGAGGATGTTGCAGTTCCGAGAGCCACCAGAATAGTGACATCAGTGCACCTCTGGCAAAACAAACAATACACATAATTAATTTCTTTTCTGCAGTATACAGGCAATATAGATCACATAAAATATTCTTAGACACAACAGAAAAACCAATATGCAGCTCACTTCGGATAGTGAATAAATGATAGTGAATGCATTTTCTCTCTTCTGGGTGGCCCTACCTTGGTGAGAAATGGCCATTTGCACTAAAAAACAAAACTTGGGTGTTAAGTCGCAACTCACATGAGAAATGCATAAATGTGTGTGTCGCTGTTGATCAAAATATATTATTTACTATGTAAATGAACCATTGTCAGTTCCGTGCTTGTGAGTACTTTCACAAGGCAGTCATGTCTATATAGCAGTCATGTCTACATAGCAGTCATGTCTACATAGCAGTCATGTCTACATAGCAGTCATGTCTACATAGCAGTCATGTCTACATAGCAGTCATGTCTACATAGCAGTCATGTCTACATAGCAGTCATGTCTACATAGCAGTCATGTCTACATAGCAGTCATGTCTACATAGCAGTCATGTCTACATAGCAGTCATGTCTACATAGCAGTCATGTCTACATAGCAGTCATGTCTACATAGCAGTCATGTCTACATAGCAGTCATGTCTACATAGCAGTCATGTCTACATAGCAGTCATGTCTACATAGCAGTCATGTCTACATAGCAGTCATGTCTACATAGCAGTCATGTCTACATAGCAGTCATGTCTACATAGCAGTCATGTCTACATAGCAGTCATGTCTACATAGCAGTCATGTCTACATAGCAGTCATGTCTACATAGCAGTCATGTCTACATAGCAGTCATGTCTACATAGCAGTCATGTCTACATAGCAGTCATGTCTACATAGCAGTCATGTCTACATAGCAGTCATGTCTATATAGTCATGTTTGCAAAGAAGTCATCTTTACACAGCAGTCATGTCTACATAGCAGCCATGTCTACATACCAGTCATGTATGCATAAATCATGTCTGTATAGTAATGTCTACATAGCATTCATGTCTACATACCATTCAGATGTACATTGCAGTTATCTATACTTAACAATCATGTATACATAGCCATCATGTATGCATATCTGTGATGTATACATATCAGCCATATAAACTTTTCTTGTGTATACATAGCAGCTTTGGACTATTTATATGATGTATAAATGCCAATCATAAATACTTATCAGTCATGTGTACATACTAGTCATGTGTATATACCAGTCATGTGTACAAAACAGTCATACATATTTATTCATGTAAATCACCATTCATTCTGTTATGGACTCTTGTAAAAAATGTTGTAAATTTAACACAGTTGAATAAATGTTTAAATCAATTAGTTCTTGATTAGTTATCCATAAACGGGCTCAGAGAGTAGATACTCTCGAAACTCTTCAAAGGTAAACCAACTGTATTGTACAGGAGGGCCCCACTTATACAATAGGTTGGGTTCTGGGCTACTGTAGGGCCCCACTTATACAGCAGGTTAGGTTCTGGGCTACTGTAGGGCCCCACATACAGCAGGTTGGGTTCCTGGCTACTGTAGGGCCCCACTTATGCAGCAGGTTAGGTTCTGGGCTACTGTAGGGCCCCACTTATACAGCAGGTTAGGTTCTGGGCTACTGTAGGGCCCCACTTATACAGCAAGTTAGGTTCTGGGCTACTGTTGTAAAGCCAAAATTGCTGTAAAGGGAATCATAGCCTTTTTTTTTTTTTTTTTTTTTTCACTTTGAAATGCATATAAAAGCCTGATAAATTGTTTACACTATCATATATTAAGTGAACAATAGAGATAGGCCTAAAAAATGCATATACAGTACACACATTCTTATCTTAAAATATTTTCGTCCTTAACTTAGTGAGTGATGAATATATTTATTGTAGTAAGTCTGAATAAATGAAGAATGGGTATACGTACAGTGGACCCTTGAGTTTCAAACTTTCTTCGTTCCAGAATGCTGTTCAAGTGCTGTTACCGAACGAATTTATTCCCATAAGGAATAATGTAAATTAGATTAGTCCATTTCAGACCCCCAAAAATACACTTACAAAAGCACTTACAATAATAAACTTACATAATAGGTCGAGTTGGGAGGCGTTCGAAACTCGGGGGTCCACTGTAATTGAAAACTGCTGCATTAGCAAAACGCTGTAAAGCAAAGTGCTCTAAAGTGGGGGCCCCTGTATGCACTCAAGGGCAAGACCAAAATCTGCCACACTACTTCGAATTCCCAAGCACGGTATGCAAGGGTATGTACACCGAGGCACATAATTTTTTTTATGGCATACAGGAGCTCCTTGACTTACGACAGTTTGACTTACAATACAGTGGACCCCCGAGTTTCGTAAAAACTTCACTCCTGAAGTCTGCTCAAGTGCCATTACCGAACGAATTTACTCCCTTAAGGAAAAATTTCACGTAGGTTAGTCTATTTCAGACCCCCAAAAATACACTTCCACAAGAACTTACAAAATTATACTTACATAATTGCATGATTTCCGGGGTATTCGTTAACCGAGGGTCCACTGTATTTCAACTTTACGATGGTGCAAAAGCAATTACTCTGG
This sequence comes from Cherax destructor, assembly GCA_009830355.1. Lineage (NCBI taxonomy): Eukaryota > Metazoa > Arthropoda > Malacostraca > Decapoda > Parastacidae > Cherax > Cherax destructor. The sequence goes on along the minus strand of WNWK01009945.1, from coordinate 39,007 downwards.
AGATGAAACTTAAGATAATTACCCAGCATGTAACTTGTATTCATTTATTTACTTTTTAATGCATACTAGTATTCAGTTAGTTACAGTAATTATTTGATTATTCAGTTAGTTACAGTAATTATTTGATTATTCAGTGACAGTAGTTATTTATTTACTTATTTAGTATATATTCAACCCACGATGGGTTCATTGGAACGTAACGCCCATCGTTAGTCAAGAAGCACCTGTATACTATATAGGTGTGTATCGAGTATATACACCAAGGTGTGAATCTGTATATACCCTGAGGTGTGTATACATATGTAAACCATACTTCCTAGAAATAAACTTCATCCTTTATCTCCGTGTATATGTAGACTGAGGTATGTATCTTTCAGTGTATGTACACCAAGTTATGTATCATTGTATATACAGAGTTGTGAATATTTCATGTGAATATAGGTTAAGATGTGTGTCTCTCAGAGTATATGCATACATCAAAGAGTGCATATCTCAGTGCAAACAGACTGAAATGTGTATCAGAGTATATATAGCCCAAGGTGTATATTTCTTGGTGAATACATGCAGCGATATATTTCATAGTGTATATATATGGAGGTATTGTATGTTGCAATATATACACACCAGTGTGAAAGTAATACATACATCCACACTTACAAACAAGACACTTAGTACTACCTTCTTGTTGAAGGTTCCTGTGGTCCCAACCAGACTTCTTGCTCCTGTACCAGGTTTCTTGGTTACCAGCAGGACCCCAATGGAAATAAGTCACTTTGTCTGACTTTTTTGGGTTATCCTAAGTACTCTACACATATGCTGCTATGTATGATAATCTGTGTAACTGTATTTGTGTATATCTGAATAAACTTACTTACTAGCCTGATCAGTCAGGCTTTTGGGGGTAGCAGCACACACTCCATCATATGCACCAAAGCTCAACTGATCTGGAGTTCTCTAGGGCAGTAATCCCCAACCTTTTGATATGAAAGGGCCAGTTTGGAAAGCCAAATTTAAATAAGGGCCGCATATTGTATTTTTTATGACTAACAACAATAATATTTTTTAAATGTTGATACTGCGCAGTGTGGAACCTACGTAAAAGTGAATTCATAATTTCATGTGAGGGCTGCATCCATTTCCTAGAAGGGCTGTATGTTGGGGACCCCTGCTCTGGGGTATCTGTCAGCCTTCCTTTTAAAAGCTTTTGCACTGTGGATAAAGGTATTCAGGCATACCTCGCTAATACAGCAGGTTCCAGACCGCTGCCATAAAGTGAATCACAGCCTTTATCTATATTTAAAAACATATTTACACTATCATTTATTAAGTGCACAATAACACTAGGCTTATAAAAAAATGCTAAAGCAAAAATAATAAATAAAACAAATGCTCGATTCATCTGAAAATCACTGAAGTATGCATCACCCCCAAATATGATAAATATAACTGAAAGGTGCCGTACTAGCAAAGCACTCTAAAGTGAACACTGTATTAGCAAGGTATGCCTGTGTAAGCAAACACTGAGAACACTTTACTGGTATGGTGTTTAAGCACAAATTGTCAGCACTGTATGCTGGGTTTGTACTACATTTGAACTTGTTAATTGTTTTACAAACACTGAGCTTTCCTCAAGGGAGGCCTTGATGCCTGTTTTCAACTTTCTTAAATTGCACCTCATTGTCTCCCATTTTCCCAGCCACTCTATGACCCCTGTGGGTTTAGCACCTCCCCATGAATGTCATAATTTACCACTGCTGAATCACAGTATAAATTTGTATAAAATCGTAACACTCCCTTATATTTTCCGTCAGATCAGACCTTGATTCCCTCACCCTCCCCTCATCTTTCACCTGAATAGAGGGGACATTTCCCCATTCTTCAGTGTTTGTTGTGGCTTATAGCCTGAGATTTGTTAGGTTAGGTTAGGTTGTAACAAGTTAGGTTAGGGTAGGGTAGGTTGTAACAAGTTGACCTCATCCTTCACCACTGCCACCAGTGCTGATATGTATACACCGTTATTATTGCTCCCACTAACATAAATATTTGCCCAACCCATTTACAGGGCTACCCAAGGATTAAGCTTTGACAGCCCTATTAACTCATGTGCAAGTCCCACTCAAAACCAACCCCTCTTATCATGTATTTATTTAATCTGTATTTGAAACTGCCCAGAGTTTTAGACTAAGATATATTTCCACATTTTACAATGTTTGTACAGTGATGGGTGACATTTTGGGTGTGCATGCAGAAAATCCTTGGTTATGCACAGCATTTTGGGCAAATTAGGTTAATTTTGTCCCCAGGATGCAACCCATATCAGTCTCCTAACACCCCAGGTACCTATTTACTGCTTGGTGAACAGGACCAGCAAGTGTCTTAAGGAAACACTCCCAGTGTTTTCACCTGTACTGGGGATTGAACCATGGGCCTCAGTGTGTGAGGTGAGTGATCTACCAACCCAGCTATGGGACACCCACAACCACAAGCACAAATTATTCTGAAAGAACCTACAAAAAGTACAGTTTTAGTGGGGGAAAGGAGAGGTACCTTGATGCTGGTGAAGTGCTCTTGATCCAAGAAATTAGATATACCCACTTCCTTGAATCTAATTTATCTCCCATTTCCCAGGTGCTGTATGATCCATTTTCCTCGAGGGAGGTTCCTTGATACTAGTGAGGGCCCTTGATCCAAGGAACTGGACCTGTTCTCCCCTTCTTTGGATCGAACCTGAATATGTTTTTTGTCTCCACAGATAACTTCAGTCTTCATAAACCCTTCCATTATCAAGTTAACTCCCAAATATCTGAACACATTCACCTCTTCCATACTTCCTCTAATGTGATATCCCATTTTTCTTTATCTAATTTGTTCCAGACGGCTATTCAAGTGCCGATACCGAAGGAATTTTTTCCCATAAGAAATAATGAAAATTAAATTAATCTATTTCAGACCCCCAAAAATACACTTACAAAAGCACCTACAAAAATACACTTACATAATTGTTCGAGTTGGGAGCTGCTCGTAAGTAGAGGTACCACTGTATTTTTAAATGTTTATACAGTAGTGTACTGTATACTGTAATAAACAGAATAGAGGAAATCAGCTCTAATATACAGTGGACCCCAGAGTAACAAGCATAATTCATTCCAGAAGCCTGCTCAAGTGCCATTACCGAACAAATTTACTCCCTTAAGGAATAATGTCAAGTAGGTTAGTCTATTTCAGACCCCCAAAAGTACACTTACAAAAGCACTTACAATACTATTATACTTACATAATTGTACGATTTCCGGGGTGCTCGTTACTCGGGGGTCCACTGTACATTACTTAGGTTTGCATACCGGTTGGTAAGCTGGTCGTAAGTCCCAGTCATCAGTAAACAAGTACGTCGCTAAGTGAGGAGAGACTATAATAATATGGGAGTGTCATCGCTGAATGATGTTTACTAATAAAACAAAGACAAAATTTATTTCTTTGCAAAGGTTACAATGTGTGACTGCATTATATAATTTGTCAGATACAAAGAAAGCCACCATCATGCCGAGGCATTTTGGGCAGACTAATCCTGATACTTAAAGACTACTTAAGGGTAGACAGGTTAAAGAGTGGCAAATTATAATTATTGATTCACTTACTCCTCAAATTCCCATAGAATATTTCTCATCTTGTTCCATTATATTTCTACTGGAACAAACTTCTTGGATCTTCAGCATCTCATTCAGTCGTTCCATAAACTGAAACAGCGCTGTATGACCCTTGTGATTTTAGCACTTAGTTATGATTATAGTAATAATAATCCATAAACTGAAGATATTGAATCTGTTTGAAACTACTTAAAAAATCCACTTAACTGAAGATCATCGAATCTGTTTAAAGTATTAATTCATACTTAAATTTTTACTGTTGCTTATTTAGTTACCTCTTATATTGTATGGTTAAAAACTAATACACTATGTCTAGTTCCTAAGTAGTGTGTAAACATTAGGATTAGTCAGCCCAAAATGCACTGCATGCTAGTGGCTTTCTTTGTGAACTACACTACCTCTATACTGTAGGGCTCTGCTTATACAGCAGGTTAAGTTCCGGGCTACCATAGCGCCCCACCTATACAGCAGGTTAGGTTCCGGGCTACCATAGCGCCCCACTTATACAGCAGGTTAGGTTCCAAGCTACCATAGCACCCCACTTATACAGCAGGTTAGGTTCCAAGCTACCATAGCGCCCCACTTATACAGCAGGTTAGGTTACAAGCTACCATAGCACCCCACTTATACAGCAGGTTAGGTTCCAAGCTACCATAGCGCCCCACTTATACAGCAGGTTAGGTTCCAAGCTACCATAGCGCCCCACTTATACAGCAGGTTAGGTTCCAGGCTACTGCTGTAAAGTGAAATATAGCCTTTTTTCACTTTCAAATGCATATAAAAACCTGATAATATGTTTACACTATCATATATTAAGTGAGCAATAGAGCTAGACCTAAAAAATGCATATACAGTACACACATTACTTACCTTAAAATATTTTCATCCTTAGCTTATAGTGAGTGGTGAATATTTATTGTAGAAAGTCTGAATAAATGAAGAATGGGTATGACTGAAAACTGATGTATTAGCAAAACACTTTAAAGTGAAGCACTGTAAAGCGGGGCCCACCTATACTACAGAAAATAAATAAAATATTTGTATTTTTGTATTTGCATTTTGATTGCAGACTTCAAGAGGAAACAGTGTAAGAACCGGCGTTTTGCCTTGCCCATACTGTACATTTTGTGCACCCTCGCCCCAGACGCTTCACGTGCACAAGTCCGCCGCTCACCGCGACATGGACTGTCCTCACTGTGGCAAGCTCCTCTCTACCTGGTGGGCATATGAGCGACACCTCTCAAAATTTCACGCTCATGAAATACCTGAAGAAGTAAAACAAGAAAAGGCTGCGCTGGAGGTGAGAAAATTAGTGCTTTACACAGCTTAACAACTAATTTTACATAAGAGCATGAGAATGGACGAGCACTGCAGCAGGCCTACTGGCCCATACAAGGCAGGTCCTTCTCAAAACCAACCATTTCCACTAACCCACCCACTTATGTTAGGTTAGGTAAAGTTTTGTCAGGAAACAGGACAAATGTATGTATACTTTGTTCAAAGAGTTCAGACAACATTCATTACACTTTAACAAATGCATCCTACATTATGTCATTCTAGACAGTCCTTGCACCTTGTCATGTTAGAACATACGTACTCATAGAGGTGTCAGAACCAGGTACAAATCCAAATCCAAATTTTATTTCTTTTTATGCATTACAAAAATAATGTAACTTACATGTAATATGACATTGGTTATTTATAAAAGATTGTAATAAAACATTGGTAGACACAAAACATTGTAATGAGACATTGGTAGACACAAAACATTGGTATTCATAAAACATTGTAACAAAACATTGGTAGAGACAGAAGAAAGCCGCTAATATGCAATGCATTTCTGACAAATTAATCCTAGTGCTGAAAGACTACTTAAGAATTAGACACAGACTATTAAGTAGGATTTCTTATGCAGTTCACTACAATCATATATACAATCAGAGTGGCAGTTACTGAACAAATGGTACAATTTGAACAGTATGACTTATTTCAAACTGATTCAATGATTTTTAGTTTTGCGGAGTGATTGAACAGAAAGGGTATGGGAGGTTGCATGTGACCTTACTGTTGTGTTCTTAGACAGTCACTGTTATGTTCTGAGACACAAGTCACTGTTGTGTTCTGAGACAGTCACTGTTGTGTTCTGAGACAAGTCACTGTTGTGTTCTGAGACAGTCACTGTTGTATTTTGAGACACAAGTCACTGTTGTGTTCTGAGACACAGTCACTGTTGTGTTCTGAGACACAGTCACTGTTGTGTTCTGAGACACAGTCACTGTTGTGTTCTGAGACACAAGTCACTGTTGTGTTCTGAGACACAGTCACTGTTGTGTTCTGAGACACAGTCACTGTTGTGTTCTGAGACACAGTCACTGTTGTGTTCTGAGACACAAGTCACTGTTGTTTTCTGAGACAGTCACTGTTGTGTTCTGAGACAGTCACTGTTGTGTTCTGAGACAGTCACTGTTGTGTTCTGAGACACAAGTCACTGTTGTGTTCTGAGACACAGTCACTGTTGTGTTCTGAGACAGTCACTGTTGTGTTCTGAGACAGTGACTGTTGTGTTCTGAGACACAGTCACTGTTGTGTTTTGAGACACAGTCACTGTTGTGTTCTGAGACAGTCACTGTTGTGTTCTGAGACACAAGTCACTGTTGTGTTCTGAGACAGTCACTGTTGTGTTCTGAGACAGTCACTGTTGTGTTCTGAGACACAGTCACTGTTGTGTTTTGAGACACAGTCACTGTTGTGTTCTGAGACACAGTCACTGTTGTGTTCTGAGACACAGTCACTTGTGTTCTGAGACAGTCACTGTTATGTTCTGAGACAGTCACTGTTGTGTTCTGAGACAGTCACTGTTATGTTCTGAGACACAAGTCACTGTTGTGTTCTGAGACAGTCACTGTTGTGTTCTGAGACAGTCACTGTTGTGTTCTGAGACAGTCACTGTTGTGTTTTGAGACACAAGTCACTGTTGTGTTCTGAGACACAGTCACTGTTGTGTTCTGAGACACAGTCACTGTTGTGTTCTGAGACACAGTCAATGTTGTGTTCTGAGACACAGTCACTGTTGTGTTTTGAGACACAGTCACTGTTGTGTTCTGAGACAGTCACTGTTGTGTTCTGAGACACAAGTCACTGTTGTGTTCTGAGACAGTCACTGTTATGTTCTGAGACAGTCACTGTTGTGTTCTGAGACACAGTCACTGTTGTGTTTTGAGACACAGTCACTGTTGTGTTCTGAGACACAGTCACTGTTGTGTTCTGAGACACAGTCACTTGTGTTCTGAGACAGTCACTGTTATGTTCTGAGACAGTCACTGTTGTGTTCTGAGACAGTCACTGTTGTGTTCTGAGACACAGTCACTGTTGTGTTTTGAGACACAGTCACTGTTGTGTTCTGAGACACAGTCACTGTTGTGTTCTGAGACACAGTCACTTGTGTTCTGAGACAGTCACTGTTATGTTCTGAGACAGTCACTGTTGTGTTCTGAGACACAGTCACTGTTGTGTTCTGAGACACAAGTCACTGTTGTGTTCTGAGACAGTCACTGTTGTGTTCTGAGACAGTCACTGTTGTGTTCTGAGACAGTCACTGTTGTGTTTTGAGACACAAGTCACTGTTGTGTTCTGAGACACAGTCACTGTTGTGTTCTGAGACACAGTCACTGTTGTGTTCTGAGACACAGTCACTGTTGTGTTCTGAGACACAGTCACTGTTGTGTTCTGAGACACAGTCACTGTTGTGTTCTGAGACACAGTCACTGTTGTGTTCTGAGACAGTCACTGTTGTGTTCTGAGACACAGTCACTGTTGTGTTCTGAGACACAGTCACTGTTGTGTTCTGAGACACAGTCACTGTTGTGTTCTGAGACACAGTCACTGTTGTGTTCTGAGACACAGTCACTGTTGTGTTCTGAGACACAGTCACTGTTGTATTCATAGACACAGTCACTGTTGTGTTCTGAGACACAGTCACTGTTGTGTTCTGAGACAGTCACTGTTATGTTCTGAGACACAAGTCACTGTTGTGTTCTGAGACAGTCACTGTTGTGTTCTGAGACAGTCACTGTTGTGTTCTGAGACAGTCACTGTTGTGTTCTGAGACAGTCACTGTTGTGTTCTGAGACAGTCACTGTTGTGTTCTGAGACACAGTCACTGTTGTGTTCTGAGACACAGTCACTTGTGTTCTGAGACAGTCACTGTTATGTTCTGAGACAGTCACTGTTGTGTTCTGAGACAGTCACTGTTGTGTTCTGAGACAGTCACTGTTGTGTTCGGAGACACAAGTCACTGTTGTGTTCTGAAACAGTCACTGTTGTGTTCTGAGACACAGTCACTGTTGTGTTCTGAGACACAGTCACTGTTGTGTTCTGAGATGCAGTCACTGTTGTGTTCTGAGACACAAGTCACTGTTGTGTTCTGAGACAGTCACTGTGGTGAGTTTTGTGGACTTATTAATTGTAAATTTTTTGGCAATATTTCTTTTGTAATAATGTAAAATAATGAATAATTAAAATTTACCACTCCATAACCTGTGTCTACTTTTAAGTAGCGTGTAAGCATTTGTATTAGTCTTCCCGGAATGCTCATGCATGTTAGTGGCCTTCTTTGTGTTTAACAATATTATATAACATATACTAAATCACACTTGTGTGTTTTCTTCTTGGCCACATTGTATACTATGCAAAGAAATACAAAAATTTAATTTGAATTTTTTTTGGGGTCTTTCCATGCATCTTTCTGTAGGGATGGAGTGTGTGCTGAAGCAAGAGTACATTGCTGGTCTTGCTATTGAGTTTGACAGGTTTGGGTGTTGTTAGCCTTTACTGTATTTACATTTGGTGCAGTGGACTCTGTCTCTGCACTGGCTGGTGTGACACCCATTTAAAAAATGTCTCTGGACTGGCTGGCATCAACCCAGTCTTAAAAAAGGACTGAGTTGTTTTCCAAGTTCTCATTGTTGTGTATTTCGACAGGCTGCTCTCAACTCTCCGCAGGTCTCCGGCAAGAAAAAACGAGGACGGAAAAAGAAGATCCAACAGTGTGAGACCTGTAGCGAGATTTTTAATTCGCGTCCAGCTCTCACTTACCACATTGCCACCAAACACTCGAGGTGAGTTTTATGTATGTCACCAAACACTCAAGGGGAAAATTATGTATGTTGCCAAACACTCAAGGGGAAAATTATGTATGTTGCCAAACACTCAAGGAGAGAGACTTTTATAAACCACCAAATAGTCGAAGGGAGATTCTTATGGATGTAATCAACTCTTCAAACACTAGTACAAAACTTACTTTCTCCCAGATTCAGAAGAAAAAAAATTCCAGTTTCAAGTAATCTTTAAAATTCAGGGAATTCTGTTTCTAATTAAGAATTTTCCATATAAGAGTGTTTTCAAATATACAGTGATACCCTGAGTTTCATACATCTCCCAACTTGAACAATTATGTAAGTGAATTATTAGTGTATTATTGTCTGAAACTGACTAATCTAATTTACATTATTCCTTATGGGAACAAATTCGTTCAGTAACGGTACTCGAACAGCCTTCCGGAATGAATTATGGCCAAAACTCGGGGTACCACTGTATTTTGAAAGATAATACGTACTACAGTGGACCCCCGGTTTTCGTAATTAATTCGTTCCAGAAGGCTGTTCAAGTGCGGTTACCAAACAAATTTGTTCCCATAAGGAAATGTAAATTAGATTATCTTAGACCCCAAAATCACTTACAAAAGCACTTACAAAAATACACTTACATAATTGTTCGAGTTTGGAGCATTACGAACACCGGGGGTCCACTGTACTGTGGTACCTCGGCATACGAGCAACTCCCAACTTAAACAGTCATGTAAGTGTATTTATGTAAGTGCTTTTGTAAGTGTATTTTTGGGGGTCTAAAACAGATTAATCTAATTTACATTATTCCTTATGGGAACAAATTCGTTCGGCATCGGCACTCGAACAGCCTTCTGGAACAAATTAGGCTCGTAACTCAAGGTACCACTGTAGTACAGTGGACCCCCGGTGTTCATACTGCTCCAAACTCGAACAATTATGTAAGTGTATTTTTGTAAGTGCTTTTGTAAGTGTATTTTTGGAGGTCTAAAAGGACTAAGCTAATTTACATTATTCCTTATGGGGACAAATTCGTTTGGTAACGGCACTTGAACAGCATTCTGGAATGAATTAATTACGAACACCGAGGGTCCACTGTATTTTATAAATTTTCTTAAAATTCCTATAATCATTATTACAGTGGTACCTCGAGTTACGATGGTCCCCAAAATCGCCCTTTTATGTAAGTTTATTTTTTTAAATGCTTTTGTAAGTATATTTTTGGGGGTGTAAAAGGACTAGTCTATTTTACATTATTCCTTATGGGGACAAATTCGTTTGGTAACGGCACTTGAACAGCATTCTGGAATGAATTAATTACGAACACCGAGGGTCCACTGTATTTTATAAATTTTCTTAAAATTCCTATAATCATTATTATTTTGTATATACATGTACAGATATGTAATAATGATAATAATAATAATAATAATAATAATAAATTAAGTGCTAAATGCAACAATGTGTGGGTGTGTGTGTACTCACCTAGTTGTAGTTGGAGGGGTTGAGTCACAGCTCCTGGCCCCGCCTCTTCACTGGTCGCTACTAGGTCACTCTTCCTGTTCCATGAACTTTATCATACCTCTTCTTAAAGCTATATATGGATCCTGCCTTTACTACATCACTTCCCAGATTATTCCACTTCCTGACAACTCTATGACTGAAGAAATACTTCTTAACATCCCTGTGATTCATCTGAGTCTTTAACTTCTAAGTGTGACCTCTTGTTTCTGTGTCCCATCTCTGGAACATTGTGTCTCTGTTCACCTTGTCAGTTTCTCTCAGTATTTTATATGTCCTTATCATATCCCCCCCTATTTCTCCTGTCCTGCAGCGTCATCAGGTCAATTTCCCTTAACCTCTCCTCATAGGACATGCCCCTTAGCTCTGGGACTAGTTTTGTTGCAAACCTAATTTCTCTAATTTCCTTACGTGCTTGGCTAGGTGTGGGTTCCAAACTGGTGCTGCATACGCCAATATAGGCTTGACGTACATGGTGTACAGGGTCCTGAACAATTCCTTATTGAGATGTCATAATGTTTTTCTTATTTTTGCTAGGCGCCCATATGCTGCATCAGTTATTTGGTTAATGTGCGCCTCAGATGTGCCCGGTGTTATACTCACTCCAAGATCCTTTTCCTTGAGTGAGGTTTGTAGTCTCTGGCCCCCTAGACTGTACTCTGTCTGTGGTCTTCTTTGCCCTTCCCCAGTCTTCATGACTTTGCACTTCGTGGGGTTGAACTCCAGGAGCCAGTTTCTGGACCAGGCCTGCAGCCTGTCCAGATCCCTTTGTAGTTCTGCCGGGTCCTTGTCCGACTGAATTCTTCTCATCAACTTCATATCATCTGCAAACAGGGACACTTCTGAGTCTATTCCTTCGGTTATGTCATTCATATATACGTACCAGAAACAGCACCGGTCCTAGGGCTGATCCCTGTGGAACCCCGCTTGTCACAGGCACCCACTCTGACACCTCATCACATACCATGACTCACTGATGTCTTCCAGTGGTGTGAGAATAGAAAAAATGAAGTTTGCAACTTGAACCATGAACTGAGTGCTGAACTGTTATAACTGTGATGAAAATATTATGTGGTGTTTCAAAAATCTCATGTTAGAATGAATAGTGTCAGGTATTCCCTGATCTAGTGTGTGCGTGCATGTGTGCTTAGGAGTCATTGCAGATGCCATTTAAAAAGAAAATATTCTAGTTAATATATAGCTTACCCTGCCTCGGTGGGAAACGGCCGATGTGTTAAAAAAAATATAGCTTACCATATTTTACAGCGTCAAAGATGCTACTTTTATCCAGTGTCTTAGAGACCAAAGTACCACTTATCTTTTTCTTTTCCAAAATTTAGCCAGTCAGAATTGAGAAGGGGGGGCGCTCTCGACACCGGAGTGTCTCGTTCACCATAAAATAGGGTATATGTGAAAAACATTTAATTTTTTAAACACAATGGCCGTCTCCCACCAAGACAGGGCGATCGAAAAAAGAAGAAATACTTTCATAAAGTTTATCATCTTACATTTAGTAATTTATACAGGAGATGGGGTTACTGGCCCCTCGCTCCCGGCATTTTAGTCACCTCTAAACATTTAAGGTATAATGCTCATTTTCAGCACCATGCACATGTGTGATCGGTGCCCGGCCGTGTTCCCTCACCGCGCTCTCCTTGCTTCGCACATTCTCCGCCATGGTGAACGGCGGGTCATGTGCCACCGCTGCGGGAGGAAGTTCTTCACACAGAAGCAGCTCAACAGTCATGAGGTTGAACATTAATAAACTGGAGTAGATAGTCTAACTGAACTACAGATTCTCCTTGCTTTACGATTTACGATATTTCAATTTTACACTGGTTTGACTTACGATATTTTGACTTTATAATGGTTCAACGCACAATATTTCAACTTTACGATGGTTCAACTTATGATATTTTGACTTTAGGATGGTACGATAAAACTAAAAGTTTTTGTACTGTACAGTACTGAACGTTTATTAATAAGATAAAATTGTATTCATTTATTTACTTTTCAATACTGGTTTTTATTTAGTTACAGTATTTATATGTTTATTTACTTATTCAGTGATAGTAGTTATTTAATTATTTATTTATCATACTGTATTCATATTCGATGTATGATATTTTCAACTTTTAATGGGTTCATTGGAACATAACCCCATTGTAATTTGGGGAGCACCTGTACAAACTTCATTCAGCGCAGGAAAATTTAAGATTTTTTTTAATAATGACTGTAACTTTAAGTACAGGATGCATTCAAGCTTAGATGAAATAATAATAATACAGTGGACCCCCAAGTTTCGACCACCTCCCAACTCGAACAATTATGTAAGTGTATTATTGTAAGTACTTTTGTAAGTGTATTTTTGGGGGTCTGAAACGGACTAATCTACTTTACATTATTCCTTATGGGACCAAATTCGTTCGGTATTGGCACTCGAACAGCCTTCTGGAACGAATTATGGCCGAAACTCGGGGGTCCACTGTAAGTTCATTTTGACATGGTTCATGGTTGTACAAAGAAATATAAGAGTTGGGTGTACATGCCAAAAGCCCCTTTGTATACAGAGCATTTTGGGCAATCCAAGATTTAATAGACACACTACTGAAAGCAGTTTGTTGAAAAAAGGAACAAATGGTTGCTTAACTTGCTATTATGTCAAGGCTTTCATAATTTTCCTATAATTTACTGGTAAATGTGACTTCATTCGGCTGTTATCATGAAACATACAGTGGACCCCTGAGTAACGAGCAAAATTCTTTCCAGAAGCCTGCTCAAGTGCCATTACCAAACGAATTTACTCCCTTAAGAAATAATGTCAAGTAGGTTAGTCCATTTCAGACCCCCAATAATACACTTACAAAAGCACTTACAATATTATACTTACATAATTGTATGATTTCCGGGGTGCTCGTTACTCGGGGGTCCACTGTACAGTCATCCCTCGGTTTTCGATTTTAATCCGTTCCAGATGGATCGGCTAAAACCAAAATCGGCGAAAACCAAAACTATTTTCCCCATAAGAAATAATGGAAATTCAATTAATCCGTTTCAGAAACCCAGAAGTTTGGAAAAAAAAATTTTGGGGGGCCTTAAAGATAGATTTACATGCACAAATGAATGAACTGAATGTGGCACTTACCTTTATTGAAGACTGATGTTGCTGGATGGGAGAGAGGGAAGATGGGAGAGGGAAGAGACCCTAATTTTTGGAAGGGGAATCCCCCTCCATAAGGACTCTAGGTACCAAGTCCTTATCCGGGGTCACTTCCCTGCATGCCTGCTACACTCCCTCCCTGCCTGCTACACTCCCTCCCTGCCTGCTACACTCCCTCCCTGCCTGCTACACTCCCTCCCTGCCTGCTACACTCCCTCCCTGCCTGCTACACTCCCTCCCTGCCTGCTACACTCCCTCCCTGCCTGCTACACTCCCTCCCTGCCTGCCTGCTACACTCCCTCCCTGCCTGCTACACTCCCTGCATACCTGCTACACTCCCTGCATACCTGCTACACTCCCTGCATACCTGCTACACTCCCTGCATACCTGCTACACTCCCTGCATACCTGCTACACTCCCTGCATACCTGTTACACTCCCTGCATACATGCTACACTCCCTGCATACCTGTTACACTCCCTGCATACATGCTACACTCCCTGCATACCTGTTACACTCCCTGCATACATGCTACACTCCCTGCATACCTGCTACACTCCCTGCATACCTGCTACACTCCCTGCATACCTGCTACACTCCCTGCATGCCTGCTACACTCCCTGCATGCCTGCTACACTCCCTGCATTCATGCTACACTCCCTGCATACCTGCTACACTCCCTGCATGCCTGCTACACTCCCTGCATGCCTGCTACACTCCCTGCATTCATGCTACACTCCCTGCATACCTGCTACACTCCCTGCATACCTGTTACACTCCCTGCATACATGCTACACTCCCTGCATACCTGTTACACTCCCTGCATACATGCTACACTCCCTGCATACCTGTTACACTCCCTGCATACATGCTACACTCCCTGCATACCTGTTACACTCCCTGCATACATGCTACACTCCCTGCATACCTGTTACACTCCCTGCATACATGCTACACTCCCTGCATTCCTGCTACACTCCCTGCATGCATGCTACACTCCCTGCATGCCTGCAACACTCTTAAACTCCATCGTGTTTCTCACTTTCACTATCATATTTTTCTATTATTTCTTCATTTCTACAGTGTTCCTCACTTTCTTTACCAAAGAAGTGGCACTAGGAGCTTTCTTTGGGCCCATGGTAGCTTATTTAGTAGTCACACACAATAATCAAGGCCCAAAAACAATGAATTGTTAATAAATGTTTTGTATAAACTCCTGGTGTGATGTTCACTCAAGCGTAAACAATGCTAGACTGCGTGACAATGTGCGTGGGTGGCGGGCCTACGGCCTTTGTATGTGCGCGGCACTGGTGGACAGGTCCCATACGGTCGGCGAAAACTAAAACAATCGGCGAAAACTAAGACAAATTTTCCCTGAAAAAAGTCAGCGAAAACCAAAATCGGCGAAAACTGGGACAAGCGAAAACCAAGGGATGACTGTACTCCTGTTATCTTTTACAGCAAAGTCTGGTATTGGTTGATTTCTTTAACCCTTAAACTGTCCACACGTAGATATACGTTGACTCGCGTACTGCTCCGAACGTAGATCTACGTTTTTTTTTTTTTTAAATGCTTTTAACCTTGCCACAATAAGCCTGAGTTGCCTAGACATTAGAGAATGGGTCTGTGCACTCAGTGTGCGCAGTATTACAAAATTCGGGGATGCCAAAAAAAATGCGCTCTTCATTTTAAACAAAAAGAACAATTTATTTTTTTCTCAAAATATTCAGTGCACTACACGCGTCAACGTAGATCTATGTGTGGACAGTTTAAGAGTTAATTACCCTCTGACTGTTTTATCTTTACTGCAGCAGACACACTGTTGTACAGGAGGGCCTCACTTATACAACATGTTAGGTTCTGGGCTACTTTAGGGCTCCACTTATACAGCACGTTAGGTTCTGGGCTACTGCTGTAAAGCAAAACATAGCTTTTCACTTTTAAATGCATATAAAAGCCTGATAACATGTAAGCAATATAGCTAGGCCTAAAAAACACATGTACAGTACACACATTACTTATCTTAAAATATTTTCACTCTTAGCTTATGGTGAGTGGTGCATATATTTATTGTAGGAAGTCTGAATCAATGAAGAATGGGTATAATTGAAAACCACTGTATTAGTGAAATGCTGTAAAGCAAAGTGCTGTAAAGCAAGGCCCTCCTGTACTTTCCTAACTGACACTGTCTGCCTTCCTCTCTGGTGGTGTCACCAGCCAGTAATATACTCTTATCACCCTAAACTCTCTTCCTCCCCTCTATATCTTTCCTCTTTCTGTGCGGCTCTATATAATCCTCAAGAGTTTATGTCCTTCCATAAGATAAGATTTGTTCGGATCTGTAACCCAAGGTACAAAGGGTTAGCCGCCCAGGGTAGGGAGGGATAGCCACCCAGGATAACCCAGAGTAGGGAGGGTTAGCCACCCAAGATAATCCAGGGTAGGGAGGGTTAGCCACCCCAGGATAACCTGGAGTTTACCTGGAGAGAATTCCAGGGGTCAACGCCCCTGCGGCCCGGTCTTTGACCAGGCCTCATGTTGGACCAGAGCCTGATCAACCAGGCTGTTACTGCTGGCCGCACACAGTCCAACGTACGAACCACAGCCTGGCTGGTCAGGTACCGACTTTAGGTGCCTCTCCAGTGCCTGCTTGAAGACAGCCAGGGGTTTGTTGGTAATCCCTCTTATGTATGCTGGGAGGCAGTTGAACAATCTTGGGCCCCTGACACTTATTGTGTTGTCCCTCAACGTGCTAGTGGCACCCCTGCTTTTCATTGGGGGATGTTACATCGCCTGCCGAGTCTTTTGCTTTCGTAGGGAGTGATTTTCGTGTGTAAGTTTGGTACTAATCCCTCGAGAATTTTCCACGTGTATATAACAATGTATCTCTCCCGCCTGCGTTCTAGGGAGTACAGGTTTAGAAACTTCAGTAAAGTAAAGTCAGTAAAGTCAGTGCGTCATCAAAGACTGTTTGTCTATTTCTATTGTGGGCCTTTTAATCTTATCTCCCAAGATGCAACTCACATCAGTCAACTAACACCCAGGTACCTACTTACTGCTAGGTGAACAGGGACAGCAGGTGTAAGGAAACACGTCCAGCATTTCCACCCATGTCGAGGATCGAACCATGGACACTCAGTGCGTGAGGCAAGAGGATATTAAATAATAACAGTAATATGGATTGAAAATAGTGATATGTGGAGAGTTTGAATGATGTTATGGAAGTAATTTAGAACATTAAAAGAATATTTATGGTCTGGTCACTATAACTATATTATGAATGGGCTGACTTTATATTACAGATTAATGCAAGTTAGTTGAAAGACTGTGGTCACTTGTTTCAACCAATTATATTGTGTATGGGGACATTAAAAACAATAGCAGCAGCTTGTATGGAATACAGCCTCTCCTCATTTAGCGACGTACTCGTTTACTGATGCCTCAGACTTACGACAGGCTCTCTGACCAGTATTCATACCTAAATAATGTATATTAAAGCTGATTTCCTCTATTCTGTTTATTTCAGTATACAGTACACTACTGTATAAACATTTAAAAATATACCAGAAATGTTATAAATGGTGCAAAGGTGACATTAAAACAATATCAAAGATGGTTGACACAAACTCACTACCATTATACAGTAGTGTGCTCCTCACTTAGCGACGAATTCGTTTAACAACATGGTCTCAGGAACAGAACTCCATCGTTAAGTGAGGAGAGGCTGTACAGTGAAGCGGTTTAGAGTTTAGTAATAATGCGTATACAGTAGAACGTCATTTAGCACGATAGTTACGTTCCTGAAAAAGTCGTGTTAGATAATTTCGTGTTAAATAATTAAAAGAACTAATGGGAAAAATAGGGTTACGTTCCTGGGAGTCCCCAAAAAGCCAAACAAGTTTTTTTTAGACCAACAGATCTTACAAAAATAAAAGTGAATATGTAATTGTAGTTCATTATCGTGATGTATTATGTTGTTTTTACTACTTAAGACTACAAACGTAATAGAAAAATTGGTATTTACCTTAAATTGTGGGTGCTGGTGTTTGTGGATGATTGTGAAGAGAGTGAAGAGTTATGCTGTGGCCCTACTGGGCTGAGGTGGATAGTAGAAGTTCTTGAACTGAAGTCGATGGTTGAACTGAGTGTCTAACTTTAAGTCAGTCAGTCAGTCATTAAGTCAGTCAAGTCATTCAGCAAGTCAGTCAAGTCATTCAGCAAGTCAGTCAAGATTAAATAGGCCTTTCTTTCCTCTTGTATAAATATATATATTACAGTAATCAACTTCTCTAAAAACCCCCGAGCTAAATTGTCTATACTTTTAATCATAATAACATAAGTAAAGAGGATATACGTCACTTCCTCGGGAATGAAACACCACAACGTCAACAACGGGTTAGAGTTAATCACAAGACTTGGCGGACAATCACTGTACTGGTGGTCTCTCGGTACCATTTTTTTTCCCGAAAAATCCAACTGTTGGAATATAACTCCAAAGACTATTCTGAGATAAGACTGAGGGACTAGGGGGCCTTTAGGTAATGCTCACTATACCAGAGACGGGGCGAACTTGTCTCCTCTAGTAAAAAAATGTTAACGTCAACCTACTAAAGGGTGAAAAACCACTCCTTGTCAAGAGTGGGTGTGAACCTACGCAGTGACAACGTTCGAAACCGACGTCAAGGTCCGTGACAGAGGGAGCCAGGCTAGTACCTGAACAAATAACCGGGACTCTTAATTAGTGCTTCCCACTGCATGAACATCCCCAATGAACGCCCAACAAACAATATAATACAAAAATTTGCATTAACATATATATATAATAAACTAAAGAGCAACATCCTAGTACCATACATGAGGCAGTTGGAATATTATTCAAATAAAAGTCGGGGGCATAATTCGCAACATGGGGCACGCACACAAAACACAAGAGTCATACAAGAGTGACGCGGTAACACAGTACATGCATGACCATACACTGAAAATAAAGCGAAGTCACACACTAGAGAACACACGCGGGGGTACACACACTGAGTAACATACCGTATTACAGTACAGAAACAACAACGCAGGAAAATTTTTTACGAATCTCCTCAAATATTCATCAGGATACACGCGGCTGCGCTAAGTGCGCCACCGCCGCGCATTAATCAATGCCACCACACACGCATGTACCACTCGCTCATGAACACGTGTACCACTGCCTCCAGGGGTGCACTACACTCGCCCCTACGCCACTCGGTCTAATATGCCCAAAAAACTCGCTCCCCCATGAATGCATCACTCCCTCCCCCCCTCCCCCTACGCACCACGCACACCACTCCCCCCCGAACGCACCACGCACACGAACACGCATTTATCATCATATATACATTTTAAATGAATCCCGGGGGGACAATGACTGTCTCGTCTCTATCTTTAACATCCTCCTCTTTTACTCAGCCTCTTCTATTCTTCCTTCATTTATACTCTCATCCTTTTTCATATCCCTTCCTTCCTCTATGCCCCTCCTCCTTCCTAGTCTCCTTTCTCTATCCTCCTTCTCTTCCTACATAAAAACCCTCTTATTTCATAAAATCTTAATTCAGGAAAAAGTTTTAAATATATCCTACCCAAACCCAAATCCTCTCGTCCACACACACACACAAAATACACAAAATACAAACCCACACACCACACGCACACACACACACACACACCCCGCCAGGAGCTTGACTCGACCCCTGCACCAAAACTGGTGAGTACACCCACACCCCCCTAAAAATACACACACAAACACATACAATCTCACACACCACCCCCGAAAAAAAATCCCCCCCAGGAGCTATGCTGATCCCTGCAACCACAACTAGGTGAGCACACACGCACACACAAGATGTCTGTTTTTAACAAAAAATTATAGCTGAAATACCTTTGGAAACCACTAGGTGAGCGATCATGGTAATAAGAACAGGTACCTGGGGAAATCGAAGAGAAAGGACAGGGTGGAAAGTAACAGAAAATAGAACTACAAAAGGGGGAATGATAAACTTCTGAATGAACTGCAATGAGAAGGGGAACTGGAAGACACAGAGGTGGAGGAAGGATGGAGGTAACAGCTTTAAAGTGCCAAGAGGCAAAGGAAGAAAAGAAAACAATAGGAAAAAAAGGAACCCCATGGAACAGGAGGGTATAGGAAAAGACAGCAGTGAAGGACGAAGTCAAAAAGCTGAAGAGGATGAGATCCCGACGGGGGAAAGGCAGAAGAATACAAGAGCTAAAAAAAGATTTAAAGAGGTCTTAAAATAATGGGGAGAGCTGCCAGAAGGCACTATAGTTAGACTAGATCAACAGGTGCTAGAAAGTATCAGCACAACAAAAGAAGTGATGAAACTACTAAGTAAACTTGATGTAACAAGAGCAATGAAACCAGATAATATATCTCCATGGGTACTGAGAGAAGGGGCAGAGCCACATGGTGACTCAATAGTAAAGGCATTTAGAAAAGGTCAAATGTGGTCCCCATATATATATATATATATATATATATATATATATATATATATATATATATATATATATATATATATATATATATATATAAAACAAAGAACTAATGGACCAGTATTTCTAACACATACTGTCAAAACTTCTGAAGCAGAGAGTAAGGAAAAGGATAGTGGGACACCTGGAGAGAATTTTCTTAAAAAAAGAACGAGCATAGCTCTAGAACTAGAAAATCATGTTTTGCAAATCTGCTGGATTTCTGTGACAGAGCCGCAGAGATAAAATAAGACAAACAGCTGGGCCAAGCGCATCTTCATCATCCAAGAACATTTAATACAGTACCACACCAGAGTTTAAGGCAAAAACTGGAGAAACATGCAAGGTCAAAGGCCAGAGGCCTCCAGTGGGTCAGAAAGTACCTGAATGACAAAAAGTAAAGTAACAGTATGGGATGAGACAACAGAATGAGAGAGAATAAAGTGTGGGGTTCCACAAGGATCAGTTTGAGGTCCACTACTGTTCCTAATATATGGAACGACCTACCAGAGAGGATTGAGTCCTATACGTCAACAGTCTATGAGAGATTGAAGGAACAAAACCTGACTTACCTGGTGGAGAGGACAATAGAGATACGATTACAATATAAAAAAATCCAAAGAGGGATAGATAAGGCAAATAGGGACAGACTTTTGAATTAAGAGGATTAGGATCAAGAGAGATTGATGGAAACTGAGACACAGATGACCCATAGAGATATAAGGAAGTATTTATTCTCAGGTGGTTCAAAAGTGGCATGACTTGGATGACATAGTGGTGGCGACAAACCTAATACACAGCTTCAAGAGTAGATATGATAAGGCCCAAGAGGCCAGAAATCAGTGATGTAAATCATAGTGATCCAGGAGCCGGGGCTAGGAGCTAAGTATCAATCCCAGCAAACACAATTCGGTGAATACCCCTTCCCCACACACACGCTCGACCAAGTCTCACTCCAACACACACTGACCAAGTCTTACTCCAACACACACTGACCAGGTCTCACTCCAACACACACTCGACCAAGTCTCACTCCAACACACACTCGACCAAGTCTTACTCCAACACACACTGACCAAGTCTCACTCCAACACACACTCGACCAAGTCTCACTCCAACACACACTGACCAGGTCTCACCCAGGACACACTTCAAAGTGGTCTTGTGACACAAAACACAACTTCAAGATCAAAGCTTTAAGCAGGAAAGCTTAAAGAACGACCGCTTCGCGACAGTTTCCAATCCTTTTATCACGCCCTCCCCCATTACTCCCTCCACACCCTTTCTCTACCTCCTTTGCTTCCTCATCCCTTTGCTCCCCCCCTATTCACGTCTGACGTGCTTTTTGGGTGTGAGGGATAGACGAACCTGCAGTGTCATGATTACATTTTAAACTAAATTATATACACCGAGCGGTGCGGCTCCCTACTCTGGCAGTAACGTAGTGGAACACTGCACTGTGCGGCTACCCTACTCTGGCAGTAACATAGTGGGAACACTGCACTGTGCGGCTACCCTACTCTGGCAGTAACATAGTGGAACACTGCACTGTGCGGCTACCCTACTCTGGCAGTAACATAGTGGGAACACTGCACTGTGCGGCCACCCTACTCTGGCAGTAACGTAGTGGGAACAACTGCACTGTGCGGCTACCCTACCTGGCAGTAACGTAGTGGGAACACTGCACTGTGCGGCTACCCTACTCTGGCAGTAACGTAGTGGCAACACTGCACTGTGCGGCTACCCTACTCTGGCAGTAACGTAGTGGGAACACTGCACTGTGCAGCTACCCTACTCTGGCAGTAACGTAATGGGAACACTGCACTGTGCGGCTACCCTACTCTGGCAGTAACGTAGTGGGAACAACTACACTGTGCGGTTACCCTACTCTGGCAGTAACATAGTGGGAACACTGCACTGTGCGGCTACCCTACTCTGGCAGTAACGTAGTGGGAACACTGCACTGTGCGGCTACCCTACTCTGGCAGTAACATAATGGGAACACTGCACTGTGCGGCTACCCTACTCTGGCAGTAACATAGTGGGAACACTGCACTGTGCGGCTACCCTACTCTGGCAGTAACTAGTGGGAACACTGCACTGTGCGGCTACCCTACTCTGGCAGTAACTAGTGGGAACACTGCACTGTGCGGCTACCCTACTCTGGCAGTAACATAGTGGGAACAACTGCACTGTGCGGCTACCCTACTCTGGCAGTAACATAGTGGGAACACTGCACTGTGCGGCTACCCTACTCTGGCAGTAACATAGTGGGAACACTGCACTGTGCGGCTACCCTACTCTGGCAGTAACGTAGTGGGAACACTGCACTGTGCGGCTACCCTACTCTGGCAGTAACGTAGTGGGAACAACTGCACTGTGCGGCTACCCTACCTGGCAGTAACGTAGTGGGAACAACTGCACTGTGCGGCTACCCTACTCTGGCAGTAACGTAGTGGGAACACTGCACTGTGCGGCTACCCTACTCTGGCAGTAACGTAGTGGGAACAACTGCACTGTGCGGCTACCCTACTCTGGCAGTAACGTAGTGGGAACACTGCACTGTGCGGCTACCCTACTCTGGCAGTAACGTAGTGGATCACTGCACTGTGCGGCTACCCTACCTGGCAGTAACGTAGTGGGAACACTGCACTGTGCGGCTACCCTACTCTGGCAGTAACATAGTGGGAACACTGCACTGTGCGGCTACCCTACTCTGGCAGATACGTAGTGGGAACACTGCACTGTGCGGCTACCCTACTCTGGCAGTAACATAGTGGGAACACTGCACTGTGCGGCTACCCTACTCTGGCAGTAACGTAGTGGGAACAACTGCACTGTGCGGCTACCCTACTCTGGCAGTAACGTAGTGGGAACACTGCACTGTGCGGCTACCCTACTCTGGCAGTAACGTAGTGGAACACTGCACTGTGCGGCTACCCTACTCTGGCAGTAACGTAGTGGGAACACTGCACTGTGCAGCTACCCTACTCTGGCAGTAACGTAATGGGAACACTGCACTGTGCGGCTACCCTACTCTGGCAGTAACGTAGTGGAACAACTACACTGTGCGGTTACCCTACCTGGCAGTAACGTAGTGGGAACACTGCACTGTGCGGCTACCCTACTCTGGCAGTAACGTAGTGGGAACACTGCACTGTGCGGCTACCCTACTCTGGCAGTAACGTAGTGGGAACACTGCACTGTGCGGCTACCCTACTCTGGCAGTAACGTAGTGGGAACACTGCACTCTGCGGCTACCCTACTCTGGCAGTAACGTAGTGGGAACAACTGCACTGTGCGGCTACCCTACTCTGGCAGTAACGTAGTGGGAACAACTGCACTGTGCGGCTACCCTACTCTGGCAGTAACGTAGTGGGAACACTGCACTGTGCGGCTACCCTACTCTGGCAGTAACGTAGTGGGAACAACTGCACTGTGCGGCTACCCTACTCTGGCAGTAACGTAGTGGGAACACTGCACTGTGCGGCTACCTTACTCTGGCAGTAACGTAGGATCACTGCACGTGCGGCTACCCTACTCTGGCAGTAACGTAGTGGGAACACTGCACTGTGCGGCTACCCTACTCTGGCAGTAACATAGTGGGAACACTGCACTGTGCGGCTACCCTACTCTGGCAGTAACGTAGTGGGAACACTGCACTGTGCGGCTACCCTACTCTGGCAGTAACATAGTGGGAACACTGCACTGTGCGGCTACCCTACTCTGGCAGTAACATAGTGGGAACACTGCACTGTGCGGCTACCCTACTCTGGCAGTAACATAGTGGGAACACTGCACTGTGCGGATACCCTACTCTGGCAGTAACATAGTGGGAACACTGCACTGTGCGGCTACCCTACTCTGGCAGTAACATAGTGGGAACTCTGCACTGTGTGGCTACCCTACTCTGGCAGTAACGTAGTGGGAACACTGCACTGTGCGGCTACCCTACTCTGGCAGTAACGTAGTGGGAACAACTGCACTGTGCGGCTACCCTACTCTGGCAGTAACGTAGTGGGAACAACTGCACTGTGCGGCTACCCTACTCTGGCAGTAACGTAGTGGGAACACTGCACTGTGCGGCTACCTTACTCTGGCAGTAACGTAGTGGGAACACTGCACTGTTCGGCTACCCTACTCTGGCAGTAACGTAGTGGGAACACTGCACTGTGCGGCTACCCTACTCTGGCAGTAACATAGTGGGAACACTGCACTGTGCGGCTACCCTACTCTGGCAGTAACGTAGTGGGAACACTGCACTGTGCGGCTACCCTACTCTGGCAGTAACGTAGTGGGAACAACTGCACTGTGCGGCTACCCTACTCTGGCAGTAACGTAGTGGGAACACTGCACTGTGCGGCTACCCTACTCTGGCAGTAACATAGTGGGAACACTGCACTGTGGCTACCCTACTCTGGTAGTAACGTAGTGGGAACACTGCACTGTGCGGCTACCCTACTCTGGCAGTAACATAGTGGGAACACTGCACTGTGCGGCTACCCTACTCTGGCAGTAACATAGTGGGAACACTGCACTGTGCGGCTACCCTACTCTGGCAGTAACATAGTGGGAACACTGCACTGTGCGGCTACCCTACTCTGGCAGTAACATAGTGGGAACACTGCACTGTGCGGCTACCCTACTCTGGCAGTAACATAGTGGGAACACTGCACTGTGCGGCTACCCTACTCTGGCAGTAACATAGTGGGAACACTGCACTGTGCGGCTACCCTACTCTGGCAGTAACGTAGTGGGAACACTGCACTGTGCGGCTACCCTACTCTGGCAGTAACATAGTGGGAACACTGCACTGTGCGGCTACCCTACTCTGGCAGTAACATAGTGGGAACACTGCACTGTGCGGCTACCCTACTCTGGCAGTAACATAGTGGGAACACTGCACTGTGCGGCTACCCTACTCTGGCAGTAACATAGTGGGAACACTGCACTGTGCGGCTACCCTACTCTGGCAGTAACGTAGTGGGAACACTGCACTGTGCGGCTACCCTACTCTGGCAGTAACGTAGTGGGAACACTGCATTGTGCGGCTACCCTACTCTGGCAGTAACGTAGTGGGAACACTGCACTGTGCGGCTACCCTACTCTGGCAGTAACATAGTGGGAACACTGCACTGTGCGGCTACCCTACTCTGGCAGTAACGTAGTGGGAACACTGCACTGTGCGGCTACCCTACTCTGGCAGTAACGTAGTGGGAACAACTGCACTCTACGACCACGCTATTCTCGATAGAAAATAACAAAAAGGCACAATACCGTGACTGGAACAATACAATAACCCGCACATAGAAGAGAGGAGCTTACCACGACGTTTTGGTCCAAGTCGAAACGTCGTCGTAAGCTCCTCTCTTCTATGTGCGGGTTTTTTGTGTATTCTCGTTAGATTGTAGGAATAACTGCACTGTGCAACTATTCTACTCTTGATAGATAGCAGGAAGCTAGCTGTGCTTCCTAGTCATAGTTCATCACATAGAATGATTTGATTGCCCAATGTAATGAAATCTGTCAGGTCGAGCTGAAAACTTCAGTAACGAGATGAATACATAGCGATGTATTCAGTAGCTACGAACGCATAGATTGCGTGCCGGAAGATCTCGAGTTCCTAGAGTTATTCTCAGATAATACAACATTCAGCTCTATTACGTGAGGATTATTACGTAACATTAACACAGCAAGCTGGCACATTTATGTAAACAACCCCTCCTCTGTACTGGAATATGACACGGAAATATTGCTGACTTTTATTCCCGCTATGTAATTATATAGAACAGGGTAGAATAAAAGCAAAACTGCAACGAAAAAAAAAAACATTTAATTGGGAGAAGTTTCGTCCACTGGATCAAATGTACCCTAATAAAGTGTCCTAATGATTGTAGTTTGTCGTCACATTCACAGATGTACCGACATCGCTAAACTTGACCCACATAAACCCTTCTCTCGCCTACACATTACTGCTCTCTATTAGAGGTTCTGGAGATTGTCCCACAATATTATGTTGAACTATACAACTATATGGAAGCAATTCTTTGACATTTGCCTATTCTACACAGTGGCCGGTATCCCTCACATTAATGAATAAAGGATTTTATTCTTGTCCAGGAGTTACTGCATATCTATGCTGTGCATATTTATAGTTAAGTATGCCCCATTCCTTATAAAAGCTATGCAAGCCTTTATTTAGGACAAACTGTAAAGTCACTTAAGACTATCGCTAAGCACTATAAATATGCAACAAAGCACTGAACAAGAGTCCAGTGCTTTGTTCATTAATGTGAGGGACTCGGGCCACTGTGTAGATTAGACTAATGCCAAGGAATTACTTCCATGTAGTTCTATAGTTCAACGAAATATTGTGGAATCATCACTTATTAAGCAAGATGCACAACATATTTCAAACTTAGATCTGGTATCTATAAACTTGACAATTTTGAAGTGAGGAATATTACTGACAATTTCAAAGATGAAAATATTTTTCACAAAAATATAAGTGTTCTTTGTCAAAAGAACAATTTGTCTTAAACTTTATACATATGTTAGACAAATGAATGTGTGTGAAAGGCTGTTTTTTTTTGAGTCACAATGGAGTGGGCCGTTGAGCCTGCTGCATTACTCTAACATTCTTAATTTTTTAAGTTGATAGCCTGATATGCTTAATTCGAAATTTCCTATATTTTTTTTCTCGTTTCTTTTCTTGAACATCATTGTATATGTAAATCTATTTAGAAGTTTGACATATTTACAATTTAATGTTCTATTTAATTCCCTGATCAAAAAATCGTTGCCAAAGATATCTGAAGGTATTTAGGGTATTCTGGGGTTGCTGAATTCGAAAATGGCAGTAGATTTTTGAAACTGGCTCTAGTTTTTATTATATACCTACCCTCAGTTAACATGGAACTTAGTCATAACGCTATATATATATATATATATATATATATATATATATATAAAACGAGAAGAAGAAAACTTTTGCATATATATATATATATATATATATATATATATATATATATATATATATATATATATATATATATATATATATATATATATATATATGCAAAAGTTTTTCTTCTTCTCGTTTTTAGTAGATTTGTACAGGAGAAGGAGTTACTAGCCCATTGCTCCCGGCATCTTAGTCGCCTCATACGACACGCATGGCTTACGGAGGAAAGATTCTTTCCACTTCCCCATGGACAATAGAGAAAATAAAAAGAACAAGAGCTATTAAGAAAAAGAAGAAAACCTAGATGTGTGTATGTATATATATGCATGTGTATGCCAGTGTAGTGTGACCTAAAGTGTAAGTAGAAGTAGCTAGATATACCTGTTATCCAGCGTGTTTATGAGACAGAAAAAAGACACCAGCAATCCTACCATCATGTAAAACAGTTTCAGGTTTCTGTTTCACTTCCAGCAAGCATGTGTGAGCGTATTTGATAGGAGTGAATGGAGGCATATGGTTTTTAATACTTGACGTGCTGTTGGAGTGTGAGCAAAGTAACATTTATGAAGGGATTCAGGGAAACCGGCAGGCCGGACTTGAGTTCTGGAGATGGGAAGTACAGTGCCGGCACTCTGAAGGAGGGGTGTTAATGTTGCAGTTTTATAACTGTAGTGTAAAGCACCCTTCTGGCAAGACAGTGATGGAGTGAATGATGATGAAAGTTTTTCTTTTTCGGGCCACCCTGCCTTGGTGGGAATCGGCCGATGTGTTAATAAAAAAAAAAAAAAATATATGCAAAAAGATCACAGTAAACAGGTGATATCAAAATATGCAAGAAAACCACTATGAAAAAATAGAAGAATTCCAAGCGCTTTCGTGACTACTCACATTATCAAGGAACTATAACAGGAAACATGACAAGAAGGCTTATATAAGGGCGAGACTACACCTCACAGTCACATCACACTAACAAAGACTACACCTCACAGTAGCGTAACATCGCACGACTCTGTGAAGAGGAACATAAGAAAGGACCTGAAACTCTTCCCAAGAATTAAGATTAGTCCAATTTATCATTAAATTCTTCCCAAATTTTATTAATTATAAATGAATCCAATTTATATAAACCAAAATAAATATTCATATTATTTTCAAAACTGCTTTTAATGAAACATGATTCTATTATATTTCTCTCAACCATGGACTTGCTTGATACAACCTTCTCAGCATTTTGAAAATCAATTGGATGGTTAAAATCTTCACATGAATAAATAGAGCATTATAATCTTGTCCAGTTCTAATGCTATATTTATGTTGTTTTAATCTTAGTTCAAGACTTTTACCAGTTTGACCATAATAAACTTTATCGCATATTTTACAGGGAATCTTCCTAGATGTTTTTATTATTAAGGGTAACATTGATTTTAAATTTAAAATTTACAGAAAACCTACAAATAATTGTTCCTATGTACACTATTACTCTTCACATCAAGATAGAGTTAAAGTGTCGGTTTTTTCTTCAATGTTTTTGAGAGCTTTACGTATTTGTAGTCCAGAGTTCATAGATGAAGAAATCTCTAAAATTTATGAAATAGCTAATGATTTAAAATACCCAAGAAACATAATTGATAAATCTTTTAAAATAGCTAGGAATACTTTTTACAATCCAAAAAGGGACAACCAACCTTATTCAACCAAAAATATGTTGGTTCTCCCTTACCATGAAAACTTGGTTGATATGCCTTCTTTTCTTAAGAATTTTAATATCAAAGTTGTATTTAAAAATCTTGATACAGTAAAAAGACTTGATAAAAAATTCCCCCCAAAATGCTGACGGATGTGTCTATAAGATTCCCTGTAAAATATGCGATAAAGTTTATTATGGTCAAACTGGTAAAAGTCTTGAACTAAGATTAAAACAACATAAATATAGCATTAGAACTGGACAAGATTCTAATGCTCTATTTATTCATGTGAGAGATTTTAACCATCCAATTGATTTTCAAAATGCTGAGAAGGTTGTATCAAGCAAGTCCATGGTTGAGAGAAATATAATAGAATCATGTTTCATTAAAAGCAGTTTTGAAAATAATATGAATATTTCTTTTGGTTTATATAAATTGGATTCATTTATAATTAATAAAATTTGGGAAGAATTTAATGATAAATTGGACTAATCTTAATTCTTGGGAAGAGTTTCAGGTCCTTTCTTATGTTCCTCTTCACAGAGTCGTGAGATGTTACGCTACTGTGAGGTGTAGTCTTTGTTAGTGTGATGTGACTGTGAGGTGTAGTCTCGCCCCTTATATAAGCCCTTCTTGTCATGTTTCCTGTTATAGTTCCTTGATAATGTGAGTAGTCACGAAAGCGCTTGGAATTCATCTATTTTTTTCATAGTGGTTTTCTTGCATATATATATATATATATATATATATATATATATATATATATATATATATATATATATATATATATATATATTATAGGTAGTAGGTTGGTAGACAGCAACCACCCAGGAGGTACTACCGTCCTGCCAGGTGACTGTGAAACAGAAACCTGAAACTGTTTTACATGATGGTAGGATTGCTGGTGTCTTTTTTCTGTCTCATAAACACGCTGGATAACAGGTATATCTAGCTACTTCTACTTACACTTTAGGTCACACTACACTGGCATACACATGCATATATATACATACACACATCTAGGTTTTTCTTCTTTTCTTAATAGCTCTTGTTCCTTTTATTTTCTCTATTGTCCATGGGGAAGTGGAAAAGAATCTTTCCTCCGTAAGCCATGCGTGTCGTATGAGGCGACTAAGATGCCGGGAGCAATGGGCTAGTAACCCCTTCTCCTGTACAAATCTACTAAAAACGAGAAGAAGAAAAACTTTATAAAATTGGGTTGTCTGAATGTGCGTGGATGTAGTGCGGATGATAAGAAAGAGATGATTGCCGATGTTATGAATGAAAAGAAGTTGGATGTCCTGGCCCTAAGCGAAACAAAGCTGAAGGGGTAGGCGAGTTTCAGTGGGAAGAAATAAATGGGATTAAGTCAGGAGTATCTGAGAGAGTTAGAGCTAAGGAAGGGTAGCAATAATGTTGAAGGATCAGTTATGGAAGGAAAAGAGGGAATATAAATGTGTAAATTCAAGGATTATGTGGATTAAAATAAGGGTCGGATGCGAAAAGTGGGTCATAATAAGCGTGTATGCACCTGGAGAAGAGAGGAGTGTAGAGGAGAGAGAGAGATTTTGGGAGATGTTAAGCGAATGTATAGGAACTTTTGAACCAAATGAGAGAGTAATTGTGGTAGGGGACCTAAATGCTAAAGTGGGAGAAACATGCAGAGAGGGTGTAGTAGGTAAGTTTGGGGTGCCAGGTGTAAATGATAATGGGAGCCCTTTGATTGAACTTTGTATAGAAAGGGGTTTAGTTATAGGTAATACATATTTTAAGAAAAAGAGGATAAATAAGTATACAAGATATGATGTAGGGCGTAATGACAGTAGTTTGTTGGACTATGTATTGGTAGATAAAAGACTGTTGAGTAGACTTCAGGATGTACATGTTTATAGAGGGGCTACAGATATATCAGATCACTTTTTAGTTATAGCTACAGTGGGAGTAAAAGGTAGATGGGATACAAGGAAAATAGAATCAGTAAGTAAAAGAGAGGTGAAGGTTTATAAACTAAAAGAGGAGGCAGTTAGGGTAAGATATAAACAACTATTGGAGGATAGATGGGCTAGTGAGAGTGTAGGCAATGGGGTTGAAAATGTATGGGGTAGATTTAAAAATGTAGTGTTAGAGTGTTCAGCAGAAGTTTGTGGTTACAGGCGAGTGGGTGCGGAGGGAAGAGGAGCGATTGGTGGAATGATGATGTAAAGAGAGTAGTAAGGAGAAAAAGTTAGCATATGAGAGGTTTTTACAAAGTAGAAGTGATGCAAGGAGGGAAGAGTATATGGAGAAAAAGAGAGGTTAAAAGAGTGGTGAAGCAATGAAAAAAGAGAGCAGATGAGAGAGTGGGTGAGATGTTATCAGCAAATTTTGTTGAAAATAAGAAAAAGTTTTGGAATGAGATTAATAAGTTGAGGAAGCCTAGAGAACAAATGGATTTGACAGTTAAAAATAGGAGAGGAGAGTTATTAAATGGAGAGTTAGAGGTATCGGGAAGATGGAGAGAATATTTTGAGGATTTGTTAAATGTTGATGAAGACAGGAAGCTGTGATTTCGTGTGTAGGGCAAGGAGGAATAACATCTTGTAGGAGTGTGGAAGAGCCAGTTGTGGGTGTAGGGGAAGTTCGTGAGGCAGTGGGTAGAATGAAAGGGGGTAAGGCAGCTGGGATTGATGGGATAAAGATAGAAATGTTAAAAGCAGGTGGGGATATAATTTTGGAGTGGTTGGTGCTATTATTTAATAAATGTATGGAAGAGGGTAAGGTACCTAGGATTGGCAGAGAGCGTGTATTGTTCCTTTGTATAAAGGCAAAGGGGACAAAAGAGAGTGCAAAATTATAGGGGAATAAGTCTGTTGAGTGTACCTGGTAAAGTGTATGGTAGAGTTATTATTGAAAGAATTAAGAGTAAAACAGAAAGCAGGATAGCAGATGAACAAGGGGGCTTTAGGAAAGGTAGGGGGTGTGTAGACCAAGTGTTTACAGTGAAACATATAGGTGAACAGTATTTGGATAAGGGTAAAGATGTTTTTGTGGCATTTATGGATTTGGAAAAGGCGTATGATAGGGTAGATAGGGGGCAATGTGGCAGATGTTGCAGGTGTATGGAATAGGAGGAAGGTTACTGAAAGCAGTGAAGAGTTTTTATGAGGATAGTGAGGCTCAGGTTAGAGTGTGTAGGAGGGAAGGGGACTATTTCCCAGTAAAAGTGGGCCTTAGACAAGGATGTGTGATGTCACCGTTATTGTTCAATATATTTATAGATGGGGTTGTAAGAGAAGTGAATGCGAGGGTCTTGGCAAGAGGTGTTGGGCTAAAAGATAAAGAAGCAAATACAAAGTGGGAGTTGTCACAGTTGCTTTTTGCTGATGACACTGTGCTTTTGGGAGATTCTGAAGAGAAGCTGCAGAGGTTGGTGGATGAATTTGGTAGGGTGTGTAAAAGAAGAAAATTGAAAGTGAATATAGGAAAGAGTAAGGTGATGAGGATAACAAAAAGAATAGGTGACGAAAGATTGGATATCAGATTGGAGGAGAGAGTATGGAGGAGGTGAATGTATTCAGATATTTGGGAGTGGACATGTCGGCGGATGGGTCTATGAAGGATGAGGTGAATCATAGAATTGATGAGGGGAAAAGGGTGAGTGGAGCACTTCGAGTCTGTGGAGACAAAGAACCTTGTCCATGGAAGTAAAGAGGGAATGTATGAGAGTATAGTTATACCAACGCTCTTATATGGGTGTGAAGCATGGGTGATGAATGTTGCAACGAGGAGAAGGCTGGAGGCAGTGGAGATGTGATGTCTGAGGTCAATGTGTGGTGTGAATATAATGCAGAGAATTCGGAGTTTGGAAATTAGGAGGAGGTGCGGGATTACCAAAACGATTGTCCAGAGAGCTGAGGAGGGGTTGTTGAGGTGGTTTGGACATGTAGAGAGAATGGAACGAGACAGAGTGACTTCGAGAGTGTATAAATCTGTAGTGGAGGGAAGGCGGGGTAGGGGTCGGCCTAGGAAAGGTTGGAGGGAGGGGGTAAAGGAAGTTTTGTGTGCGAGGGGCTTGGACTTCCAGCAAGCATGTGTGAGCGTATTTGATAGGAGTGAATGGAGGCATATGGTTTTTAATAGTTGACGTGCTGTTGGAGTGTGAGCAAAGTAACATTTATGAAGGGATTCAGGGAAACCGGCAGGCCGGACTTGAGTTCTGGAGATGGGAAGTACAGTGCCGGCACTCTGAAGGAGGGGTGTTAATGTTGCAGTTTTATAACTGTAGTGTAAAGCACCCTTCTGGCAAGACAGTGATGGAGTGAATGATGATGAAAGTTTTTTTTTTTCGGGCCACCCTGCCTTGGTGGGAATCGGCCGATGTGTTAATAAAAAAAAAAAAATATAGTGACAATTTGTATATACAGATAGTTTGTATATACAGATTAGAACTTTATTTTTAAATTATTCAATATTTAACGAAAGGAGTTGTATTAACAACGATCAAGTAACAATATTGTAACCTTTATTTTTTTTTCCAGATAAACATTAATTCTTCACGAAGAGTCTGCTTAAACAATCCTAATGAAATTTGCTATATTTATGGCGAATACTCTTTGCAAAAACCGAGAAAAAATTACAGATTTTGTAAAACAAGTTTATCTTGCATAGTATTTTGAAGTGGCGCTTGGAGAACAAGACAAGTCTTGGGCTCCCCATATGGTTTGCAAAACCTGTGTAGAATGCTTGCGACAGTGGAAAAATATGCAAAGAAAAAGTTTAAACTTAGGTGTGCCTATGGTTTGGAGAGAGCCGAAAAACCACTACGACGATTGTTATTTCTGTAAGGTAAATGTGCATTAATATAAGAAAAGTGAATTGATACAAGAAAGTGGGAATATTCTGATGAGGAGTCAGCAAGAAGACCTGTGCCACACAGCAAAGACGTTCCGTTGTCAGATGTTGAAGAAACTCAGGGTGACAGCAGGTGACAGCAGTGGAAGGGAATATGAAGTAAGCATTTCAACACCCCAGCAGTTCTCCCAAGAAGAACTCAATGATCTCATACATAACCTCAGTCTGTCAAAGCAAGCATCTGAAATTTTAACATCCAGACTACAAGGAAAGAAAAGAACTGGCTACAACAAGAAGTTAAAATAGCAGCTAATCGGACAAGAGAGGTTGAACTCCTGTCTTACTTCAGCCAAGATGAAGAACTTGTATACTGCAATAACATTCCTGGACTTCTTCGAATAGGACTTGAATATCGACCAGGAAATTGGTGGCTGTTTACAGACGGTTCCATTTGAAGCTTGAAATGTGTCTTATTGCACAATATTAACAAATATGCATCTCTTCCAATTGCTCACACAAAAAAACTGTGCTGATGACCAACATATAAGAAAATCGTACAATGTTTTCATATGCAGTAATTAGTGGTATCTGAATTATCTGTGTTAATCTGTTATTATATATAATGAAGTGCTGGTATGTATTACATGATTTGACTTTTGCATGATTTAAAAAGTAATTTCAATGAAATCTGTAAGTTAGCCCCGCCTGGTCAATATATTTTTCGCATATTTTATGTTTTTCAATGGGATACTAAATTTATCAAAAAGTAGAGACAATCATGCAAAACGGAAGACATATTCGGAATCAGCACCACAAACTTACCCTTAAATCGGTGTAATATCATTGATTAGAAAACGAGTGTTGACCAGAAATTGTGGACCAGTAGGTCTCCCATAGTGCACTGAAGTATCCCGTCACTGAGATAATACCTTCATTTCGTAACATATAAAATGAGTTTCTGTTGCCTCCCTTTAATGTTCCTCTAAAGATGTAAGAACATGAAAGCTCTCAAGTTTTCCTATTCATTTCTTCACTGTGCTGTGTGTGTGTGTATAGTATATATATATATATATATATATATATATATATATATATATATATATATATATATATATATTGAGGAAACGTTTTGCCACACAGTGGCTTCATCAGTCCATACAAAGGAGAATCATGAAGAACAGGAGGAGTTTGAGGTGGTCCTCAATAAAGATACCCAAGTGTTGCATATGTGTCTAATTTATCAACTTGTCGGTTCTCTGAACCATTCATTTACACCTATTACATACACCTGCCATACTTCTTCCCTATCCACTCAATTATATGCCTTTTCTAAATCCATATATGCAATGAAAATTTCTTTACCTTTATCTAAGTATTGTTTGCTTCGTCTACACATCTACTACCTTTCCTAAAAATCTCTTTGTTTATGTGCAATCCTATTCTCCTTCTTACCTTTAATTCTTTAAAAAGTAACTTTACCATATACTTTACCTGATATACTTAACGGGCTTATTTCCCTATAATCATCAACTGGAACTTTTGTAAACAAGAAAGTAACATCAAAACTAACCATGTTGAAATCATATAAGTCAGTCAAGGTGCTTAATTTATCCACTAAATCTATGTTGTTTTTAAGATTAAAATTAAAAAAATTTAATGTTAGAAATTATATTTTTTTAATGTTAAGAACAACATAGATTTAGTAGATAAATTAACCACCTTGACTGACTTAAATGATTTCAACATAGTTTTGATGTTACTTCCTTGTTTACAAAAGTTCCAGTTGATGATTTACTAAGTTTCTTATCTGACGAACTTGTTCATTACGATTTACCATCGAAAGTTCCTACTATCATTAAACTTATTAAACTTATTAAATTTGTGTTTAATGACGAGTTTTACACTCAAAAGTTTGGCATGGCAATGGGAAATCCTCTCTCACCTGTTCTCAGTAATTTATACATGGAATTTTTTGAAACATGATTGCTTAACACAATCCTTCCTAATAGAGCTAAGTGGTAGATATGTTGATGATATTTTGTGTCTTATGCCTAAGAATGTAGATATAAACCATTTCCTTGTTAAATTAAATAGTTTAGCTTATTCTAAAAATTTTACTGTTGAATTCAAAGAAAATAATTCATTGCCTTTCCTAGATGTTTTATTTATTAAGGGTAACAATGATTTTAAATTTTAAATTTTCAGAAAACCAACAAATAACTGTTCCTATGTACACTATTATTCTTCACATCAAGATAGAGTTAAACTGTCTGTATTCTCATCAATGTTTTTGAGAGCTTTACGTATTTGTAGTCCAGAATTCATAGATGAAGAAATCTCCAAAATTTATGAAATATCTAATGGTCTAAAATACCCATGAAACTTAACTGATAAATCTTTAAAATAGCTAGAAATACTTCTTACAATTCAAAAGGACAACTAACCTTATTCTACTAAAAATATGTTGGTTCTCCCTTACCATGAAAACCTGGTTGATATGCCTTCCTTTCTTAAGAATTTTAATATCAAAGTTGTTTTAAAAATCTTGATAAAAACTTTTGATAAAAAAATCCCCAAAATACTGACGGTGTATCTATAAGATTCCTTGTCAAATATGTGATAAAGTTTATTAAAGTCAAACTGGTAAAAGTCTTGAACTAAGATTAAAACAACATAAATATAGCATTTAAACTGGACAAGATTCTAATGCTCTGTTTATTCTCTTGATAGATTTTAACCATCCAATTGATTTTCAAAATGCTGAGAAAATTATATCAAGCAAGTCCATGGTTGACAGTAATATAATAGAATCATGTTTCATAAAAATTAGTTTTGAAAATAATATGAATATTTCTTTTGGTTTATATAAATTGAAACAATTTATAATTAATAAAATTTGGGAAGAATTTAAGATACATTAGACAAAATTTTGGGTAGAATATAAGCTGTGTTTCACGGATCATTAACTACCTACCTACATCATCATAAAAAGTCAGGTGTTGTTGGGGGTCAGTGAGGTGTAGTGTCGGCCTTATATGCCTTCCTGTTAACCTTTTAGTTTTATAATTCCTTGATAATGTGAGAAGTCACGAAAGCGATTCGAATTTCACTATTTTCACAGTGGTTGTTCTGCGCACACACACACACACACATATATATATATATATATATATATATATATATATATATATATATATATATATATATATATATATATATATATATATATATATATATATATGAAATAGAGGAATTCAAGGCTTCGTGACTACTCACATTAGTTCCTTGATAATGTGAGTAGTCACGAAAGCGCTTGGAATTCCTCTATTTTTCATAGTGGTTGTCTTGCATATTCTGATATCACCTGATTACTGTGATTTTTTTGCATATATATATATATATAATGTCGTGCCGATTAGGTAAAACTGGTCAATTAGCAATAACTCATTTAAATTAAGTCCTTTCTAAAAATTTTTTTTATACGTTTAAAGATATATTTTTTCAATTATGTTGATGTAAACAATTTTAATTTTGAACCAAAAGAATCTTAGAAAACTTACCTAACCTTATTATAACAAGCGAAATTTAATTTAGCTTCAACGCAACTAAATATATTATTATGTTTATCTAAAATATAGTTAGTTGGATTAGGCTAATTTAAAGTGCGTTTGTTATAATAAGGTTAAATAAGTTTTCTAAGGTGCTTTGGTACAAAATTATTAATTTTACACTAACATAAATGAAAAAAATATATATCTTTAAACGTATAAGATTTTTTAGAAAGGACTTAATTTTAAATGAGTTCTTGTTAATTGACCAGTTTTACCTATTCCACGACATACACACACACACACACACACACACACACACACGAGCAGGTTATTTATGTGAGAGATACGAGAGGGAGTGCAGAATGAACCCAGTGAAAGCATGGGTGTCATAGGTACAATTTAAGAGAACTGTGACAACTGTGGTCATGGGGTATTGAACCAGCCAGTAGATACAAAAAATGCTGCAGGAGTGCATCCATTTTAACCTTAGTAAACCTTACTTAAACAAATCACACTTCACAAATCATTCGACATTTAAACCTGTGATCAGTTTCAAGTCTTCTTACTTCCGCAGGTCGGCCTGTCAGGTCGGCCTGTCACCAGGCTTTACTGGTACTAGCCTCTTGCTGGCCCACCAACAGAAGACTCCTTCAATTTCTTCTTGAACACTTGATGCCATTTATGAAGAACCACAACACAACTTCAGTCCACCACAACTTAATTCACTATATAATTACAGATATCCTATGAGATGCTAAACTTTTCGTGTGATTAAATAAACACTTACGTAAATGAAACATATATTAAACATATAGCTTCATCACTCAGGAGACAAAGTAAATCTCAGTGATCTGACAAAAGCAAGCATTATTTAATTCTTTATTATTGATTCTCAGCCAATTATCAAGTAAATCTAACTAATAAAGAGTAAGTCACAATACCGTGGTTGCAACAAGTGACCCACAAACTGATGGTGGAACCTGGCGTCGTCTGGTTTCATCTTCAGCGTCTTGGTAGATGTGAACGTTATGAAACCATGCATAACATACACTAAATAACCTAAGCTCACACAATCAATTAAATATAAAATTTAACTGCATATCTGAAAACATCGATATTTTGTTTTTATTTCTGTAACAAACCGAACACTTACGATAGGTACAAGTAAGACAAGTATATAGAACAAGGGTAACTGCAGCTTAGCTAACATGTGTGCCTCACTGGTGTTGCCAAACACACAGTGATGAAACACTTGTTTGTCGTTCAACAACATAATTACAGCTCACTACTGACAATATCTTCCTGCTCTCCCTAATTATTAAGGCACGAGCACCTCGCTGAACACTTCTCATCAGCGACCCCAACTGCACCATAATATCCATGTTGTGAAATTCATAGCTGTAAGAAGCATTTATCTAACAGGGGCTTGCGCCAGTCACCTTCCCTCGGTACTGGAACGTAATTACACACACACACACACACACACACACACACACACACACACACACACACACACATACACACACACACACACACACACACACACACACACACACACACACACACACACACACACACACACACACAATTTATACTACGAAGGTAGACATACAAGTCGTTAGAGCATCAAGTTGGTAAAATTATTTTTCTATATAAAAATATGATAAAGGTAAAAAAAAATAATAAGTATACAAAACTAAATAGTTCAAAATACCAATAAATTAACTCCAGTATACAAAATGGTAATTCTTCTCCAGACTACGTTTCTGGTACAAGCATGCTACTGATATTTACGTTTCTGCATCTCAAGAACGAGGGCAAGAAAGATGTATCGTAATT
The DNA here is from genome assembly GCA_009830355.1 of Cherax destructor. Lineage (NCBI taxonomy): Eukaryota > Metazoa > Arthropoda > Malacostraca > Decapoda > Parastacidae > Cherax > Cherax destructor. Next base: position 166 of record WNWK01009945.1, on the reverse strand, counting down.
TTACGCTCTGAAAATTCTAAAGGCATTGGTTCCAAACCTGTAAAGCTTGAAATTACTCCCTACGAGAGCAAAGAGACTTGGCACACCGTGCACAATACTCCTAATGAAAAGCCATGTATACAGAAGTGATAATTCAATGAGTATTGAGAGAACAAGAGTTTTCATA
>WNWK01009944.1:0-73273 GCA_009830355.1 Cherax destructor | reverse complement strand
CAAAATATTCCCGCCATCTACCCAATACCTCCAGCTCCCCATCTACTAACTCCCTACTCTGTTTTTAACTGACAAAGCCATTCGTTCCCTAGGCTTTCTTACCTTGTTTATCTCACTCCAAAATTTTTTCTTGTTTTCAGCAAAATTTCTTGACAGAGCCTCCCCATTCTTTCATTCGCTCTTCTTTTGCACTCTCTCACCACTCTCTTCACCTTTCGTTTACTCTCCATATACTCTGCTCTTCTATTAACACTTCTGTTTTGTAAAAACCTCTCATAAGCTACCTTTTTCTCTTTTATCACACCCTTTACTTCTTCATTCCACCACTCACTCCTCTTTCCTCCTGCACCCACCCTCCTATAGCCACAAACTTCTGCCCCACATTCTAATACTGCATTTTTAAAACTATCCCAACTCTCTTCAACCCCCCCACTACTCCTACTTGCACTAGCCCACCTTTCTGCCAATAGTTGCTTATATCTCACCCTAACTTCCTCCTCCCTTAGTTTATACACTTTTACCTCTCTCTTACTTGCTGTTGCCATTTTCTTTTTGGCCCATCTACCTTTTACTCTAACTGTAGCTACAACTAAATAATGATCTGATATATCCGTTGCCCCTCTATAAACATGTACATCCTGAAGCCTACTCATCAACCTTTTATCCACCAATACATAATCCAACAAACTACTTTCCTTACTTGCTATATCATACCTTTTATATTTATTTATCCTCTTTTTCATAAAATATGTATTACTTATTACCAAACCTCTTTCTACACATAGCTCAAGTAATGGTTCCCCATTTATATTTACCCCTGGCACCCCAAATTTACCTACTACTCCATCCACAACATTTTTACCCACTTTAGCATTAAGATCCCCAACCACAATTACTCTCTCACTTGGTTCAAAACTCCCCACACACTCACTCAACATTTCCCAAAATCTCTCTCTCCTCTACACTTCTCTCTTCTCCAGGTGCATAAACACTTACTATAACCCACTTTTCACATCCAACCTTTATTTTACTCCACATAATCCTTGAATTTATACATTTATATTCCTTCTTTACCTGCCATAACTGATTATTCAACATTATTGCCACTCCTTCTTTAGCTCTTACTCTATTTGAAACCCCTGATCTAATCCCATTTATTTCTCCCCACTGAAACTCTCCTACCCCCTTCAGCTTTGTCTCACTTAAAGCCAGGACATCCAGCTTCTTTTCATTCATAACATCTACAATCATCTCTTTCTTATCATTCGTACAACATCCACGCACATTCAAACATCCCACTTTGACGGTTTTCTTCTTTTTCTTTTTAGTAAGCTATACAGGAAAAGGGGTTAGTAGCCCATTGTTCCCGGCATTTTAGTTGACTTTTACAACACGCATGGCTTACGGAGGAAAGATTCTTATTCCACTTCCCCATGGATATGAAAGGGAAAAGCAATAAGAACAAGAACTATTAAGATAAACTCAAAGAAAAACTCAGATGAGTGTGTATACATAAACGTGTACATGTTTGCGTAGCGTGACCTAAGTGTAAGTAGAAGTAACAAGACGTACCTGAAATCTTGCATGTTTATGAGACAGAAAAAAGACACCAGCAATTGGGTTAGTTAGTTGTCGTACCGATTAGGTAAAACTTGCGATTTTGGCTTAAATAGCAACGCTCACCTTGCCATATAAGACAAGTAAAAATTTGAGTATGCAATAATTTCGCCAAAATCATTCTGAACATAACGAAAAAAATATATTTCATTGTGTTTGTTTATTATTAAATTAATATTAACGTATCTAAAATATATTTAGTTGGGTTAGGCTAAATTAAATTGCGCTTGTTGTAATAAGGTTAGGTAGGTTTTCAAAGTTTCTCTTGGTACAAAATTATAAATTTTTACATTAACATCAATGAAAATAATATATCTTTAAACGTATAAGAGAAAATTTTAGAAAGGACTTAATTTTAAATGAGTTCTTGATAATTGACCAGTTTTACCTAATCGGCACGACATATATATATATATATATATATGTATATATATATATATATATATATATATATATATATATATATATATATATATATATATACGTATATATGTCGTGCCGATTAGGTAAAACTTCGATTTTGGCTTAAATAGCAACGCTCACCTTGCCATATAAGACAATCGAAAATTTGTGTATGCAATAATTTCGCCAAAATCATTCTGAACATAACGAAAAAATATATTTCATTGTGTTTGTTTATTATTAAATTAATGTTAACGTATCTAAAATATATTTAGTTGGGTTTGGCTAAATTAAATTGCGCTTGTTGTAATAAGGTTAGGTAGGTTTTCAAAGTTTCTCTTGGTACAAAATTATAAATTCTTACATTAACATAAATGAAAAAAATATATCTTTAAACGTATAAGAGAAAATTTTAGAAAGGACTTAATTTTAGATGAGTTCTTGCTAATTGACCAGTTTTACCTAATCGGCACGACATATATATATATATATATATATATATATATATATATATATATATATATATATATATATATATATATATATAGTCGTGCCGATTAGGTAAAACTTGCGATTTTGGCTTAAATAGCAACGCTCACCTTGCCATATAAGACAAGCGAAAATTTGTGTATGCAATAATTTCGCCAAAATCATTCTGAACATAACGAAAAAAATATATTTCATTGTGTTTGTTTATTATTAAATTAATGTTAACGTATCTAAAATATATTTAGTTGGGTTTGGCTAAATTAAATTGCGCTTGTTGTAATAAGGTTAGGTAGGTTTTCAAAGTTTCTCTTGGTACAAAATTATAAATTCTTACATTAACATAAATGAAAAAAATATATCTTTAAACGTATAAGAGAAAATTTTAGAAAGGAATTAATTTTAGATGAGTTCTTGCTAATTGACCAGTTTTACCTAATCGGCACGACATATATATGTAAATGCCGTGCCGAATACGTAAAACTTGAGATTTTTGCTTAAATAGCAACGCTCACCTTGCCCAATAAGACCTAGGGCTAGACAATATATTTTACAAGGAAAACTGGCCAGAGCCTCTTAAATTTAGTGAAAAGTCCCAGACCAAGCCTTCCTACTCCAGGGTTGCAGGATTGCCAGATATCTCTGTTTCCATGCCCGAGGGACTGTCCTTTCGGGAAGAACAGCGAAAAGATAATTCCTTAAACTTCACTTTTCAGGCAGCCATGGGTGAATCCCACTCAGATCACCCAGTCAAATATAAAATTAAACACAACCTACTGCTCTGCACTGAGACTGGTAAGGAGGTAGGGGGTAGCTTAAAATTAGATAGACTGGTAGTTCCTAAGAAATTTAGGTCACAAATTTTGAACATAGCCCACAATTCCTCTTTAGGAGGTCATTTGGGAATTACAAAAACTCTGTATAGAATATTGAAAGAGTTTTACTGGCCAAAAATAAGGCAAGATGTGAAGAATCACATCCGCTCTTGTTGGGAATGTCAACAAGTAGGTGAACCTGGACACCCCATTAAACCTGCGCCACTTCGTCCCATACCTGCAGATGGAGAACCGTTTGCAGAGCTAATCATTGATTGTGTGGGACCATTACCAAAATCCAAGTCAGGGAACCAGTACTTGTTTACTATCATGGACAAAGCTACTAGGTATCCAGAAGCAGTCCCAATGTGCAGTATAAACACCAAAGCCATTCTTAAAGCTATAACTAAATTTATACCTTATTTTGGCATTTCTAAGTCTATTCCGAGTGACCAGGGTACTAAGTTTACAGCCAAAGCTTTTAGGGAAGCTTTATGTATAATTCATAAATTATCCACTGCCTATCATCCTCAGTCCCAAGGCGCCTTGGAAAGATTTCATCAAACGTTAAAAACCATGATGAGAATTTTTTGCATGCATTTTCCTACAGACTGGGATGAATAACTGCCTCTGTTGTTGTTCGCAATGAGAGAAATTGTGCAAGAGTCCACAGGGTACAGTTCATTTGAGCTAATCTTCGGGCACAATGTACGAGGTCCTCTGCGAGTGCTCAAGGAAGGATGGATGGGAGAAGACGCCTGCATAGCACTCTACAACCCTTCAAGGTTGCGGGTGGCCCGTCAGTTGGCTAAGGCTAACTTAAAAGCTGCTCAAAACACTATGAAACAGAGGTATGACAGAAATGCAAAGTTTCGTTCCTTCAATCTAGGAGACAAGGTGCTGGTACAGGAACCTATACCTGGCCACACCTTAAAAGCTATATTTATGGGACCCATGCAAATCGTAAGTAAAATCTTTTAGGTAAATTATGTGGTAACTTCCCTTGATAAACCCTCGAAAAGTAAAAATTTACCACATAAATCAGATTAAAATATTTAATAGTCCACATAAAGTCCCAGTAATGACTTTGTGCTCTGCCTCTGTAAACGACCCTGATTCCTTGCGCACCATTCCTAAAATTCAAGTTAAGCTTCCTAATTCTGTCCTCCTCAAGGACCCTAGCCCTTTAAATGGTGAGGCTGTCTAAATATCAACTAATAAATCTAACTGCCCTCTTACAAACTTACCCTGACATTTTTTCGGATATCCCGAAAAAAATATACCCTGGGATATCATGATGTAGATGTTGGAAACTATTAAAACCTCAGGTTCTCAAGGCCTGTTATCCTGAGTGTAAAAGGGAGCTTGGAGCAAAGAAACACAGTAGAAAAGCTTTGAATTGTATTTTCCTTCACCAAGTATTTATATAGCTTTATACGACTATGTACACTATATACAATAGAGTGGTATTAGTGCACGCCACGGTAGTCAAGGCAAAACAGCACCTAAGAGACAGAGACAACCGTGCAGCAACCTTCGCAGAGTGGGAATGACAATGGTAAACATAAGAGTGGAATCCACGTCACCTTTACCATTGCCAGATCCACATTATGATTGGCTGAACCAAGGCGATGATCTGATGATGGGGCCCCAATTACCAAATCCTTAGCAACATGGTTCGCTGGTTGGCGAGGCAGCCTATATGGGTGTGTTAACATGCTCCGAATAAGGTGACGTACTCTTTGCATGCAACAGAAACGATAAGCCTATTAAACGTTAATCATGAAAAACAGAGGCTACCTCAGCAGGAGGTAGCATTTTTGTTAGAACACGGACTTGTGAAGGAGTCATCCAGTCCGTGGGCTTCACCATGTATCCTTGTTAAGAAGTCTGATGGAGGTTTTCGAATGTGTACAGACTACCGTAAGGTGAATGAGGTCACTATTCCAGATGCTTACTCTCTGCCACGTTTGGATAAAGTCGTGGACTTTGTGGGTAAGGCTACTTTTGTTTCCAAACTAGACCTCCTTAAAGGTTACTATCAGGTACCTTTGACAGGTAAGGCGAAGGAAATCTCTGCCTTCATAGTACAAGGTCACTATCAATCTACAGTGAACCCATTCGAAATGCAGAACTTGCCAGCAATATTCCAGAAGCTGATCCATCAGGCTATTAAAGGACTAGAAGGCACGACAGCTTATCTACACAATATAGTAGTAGTTTCCGATACTTGGGACCAAATATTTCCCAACTTAACTGTTAATTTCCCAATTAACTGTTAATTTGTGCAAGTCATTTTTTGGCCAGTCTACTATTACTTTTTTGGGCCATGAAGTAGGCAATGGTAAAGTAGCCCCTAAATTTGCTAAAATTCTTGCAAATTTAGGGGCTACTACTGGTCAGAAACAAAAATTTCAATGGACCCCAGAGTACCAAGAAGCTTTTAATAAAGAAAAACGGCTACTTTGTATTGCACCCATTCTCCTGTCTCCCGATTTTTCAAAACCTTTTATATTACAGGTTGATGCATGTGAGTCAGGGGGAGGGGCAGTACTCCTACAAAAATCTGGGAAAAACTGGTTGCAACCTGTGGCTCACTTCTCTGCCAAGTATCAACCTCACCAAAGGGCTTACACCACCATTGAGAAAGAAGCCCTCGCTCTGATACTTGCATTAGAACATTTCGAGGTCTATGTGGGGCAGTCGCCCCAAGTGGTCACATTCTACAGCGATCACAATCCGCTGATCTACTAAACTCCATGAAAAACCACAACACACATTTGATGAGATGGAGTCTCGTCCATATTGCCGGCAAGGAAAATAAGCTGGCTGATTGTCTTTCCCATGTTTAATTTAGGTTAGGATGTGTTAGTGACCATATAGGTAGCGGTTCCTTTATTGTTCAGTGCCATGGCGGCATGCTACCCATGGAGGGGGTGGCCTAATCCTGGCTATTAGAGCCTTATTGGGGTGGGGGTGTGGCATGCAAAAAGTACGTTCCAATTTATTCGGCGTATGCCACACTCCCATATAGGCTGCCTCCCAACCATCAAATCGGGTGCTAAGGGTTTAACAGTTATTAGGGTACCAGTAGTTCATTGTCCAATCACAGGCGAGCCCGCCAAATGCTGAGGCAATGTGGTTCACTTGCGGTCAGCATTTGCCAGACTTGCCTACCTGCTGGTTGAGTATGATGCTTTCTCTCTGGCTTTTGTTTTTGTCATTCTGTCACCGTCGTGTGGTACACTGAATATTCAATCTCTATACATAGTGTACATAAGTGTACATACTAGTATATATCTGGCAAATTATATCTGATAAAGGAAATACAAGTTATAGTCTATCTGCTGAGCCTGTTTTGCTCCAAAACCCATTACAACCAGGTCACAGGTCATTCATTACCTGTGTTCGTAATACTGGGCAACAGAGCCACACCCTCAGGTGTGAGGCAGGACAACGAAGCCACACCCTCAGGTGTGAGGCAGGGCAACAGAGCCACACCCTCAGGTGTGAGGCAGGGCAGCGGAGCCACACCCTCAGGTGTGAGGCAGGACAACGAAGCCACACCCTCAGGTGTGAGGCAGGGCAACAGAGCCACACCCTCAGGTGTGAGGCAGGGCAACAGAGCCACACCCTCAGGTGTGAGTCAGGGCAGCGGAGCCACACGCTCAGGTGTGAGGCAGGACAACAGAACTGCAGGATGGACCATCAAGTTCAATCCTCTTTCTCTTCCTCCTCCTCCTCCTCTTCTTCCTCCTCCTCCTCTCCATCTTCCTCCTCCTCTTCCTCCTCCTCCTCCTCCTCTTCTTCCTCCTCCTCCTCTCCATCTTCCTCCTCCTCTTCCTCCTCCTCCTCCTCCTCCTCCTCCTCCTCCTCTTCCTCTGCTCCTCTTAACAAACATTTTGGTTGATTTTCACCGGGAAAAAAGAACTTTCAACTTTGTTCAGCTGTGAATTATTAGTGAAGAGAGAACGTTACAGAAAGTTTATATTACAAAGACCACTCAAGCTCTCTCTTATTAGGTCTCCTACACCTGGTCTGGCTGACCAGGTGTGGGAGACCAGGTCTGGCTGACCAGGTGTGGGAGACCAGGTCTGGCTGACCAGGTGTGGGAGACCAGGTCTGGCTGACCAGGTGTGGGAGACCAGGTGTGGGAGACCAGGTCTGGCTGACCAGGTGTGGGAGACCAGGTGTGGGAGACCAAGTCTGGCTGACCAGGTGTGAGAGACCAGGTCTGGCTGACCAGGTGTGGGAGACCAGGTCTGGCTGACCAGGTGTGGGAGACCAGGTCTGGCTGACCAGGTGTGGGAGACCAGGTGTGGGAGACCAGGTCTGGCTGACCAGGTGTGGGAGGCCAGGTCTGGCTTACCAGGTTTGGGAGACCAGGTCTTGCTGACCAGGTCTGGCTGACCAGTTCTAGGAGACCAGGTCTGGCTAACAAGGTCGGGTTAACCAGGTCTGACTGACTAGGACTAGTGTAGTGTTCTCACCAAGACAAAACTAATGTAGTATTGTCACCAAGACAGTACTAGTGTAACGTTCTCCAGGAGCTGGTTAAATAACTCGGGTTCGAGCCCAGCAAGTCTCAGTATGTTGTTTACCTTAAAAACCGCTTGTTTCGTGGATGCTTTAATACATGTACTGCTCGTCAGATTGGTGTCCCAAACGGGAGGAGAATGAAATTAGTTTCTGTAGCTCTCCATTGCCACGAATGTGTTGGCGTTGGGAGTGGCATGTCCTGTGTCTGGACACCTAACGTTTGAAGCAAGGGGTCGAAAATTTAGCTAGTTTCCCAGGAGGCTGGTTAAATAACTCGATCCCTGGCTAGTCACAGAATGTTATTTTCCATGGTTATCTGATATACTTATAGACGGGGTTTTAAAGGAAGTAAATGCTAGGGTGTTGGGGAGAGAGCTGAAATTAAAAAATGTCTAATCTAATACAAAATGGGAATTGACACAGTAACGTTTTGCTGATGATACTGTGCTTTTGTGAAATTCTGAAGAGAAGTTGCAAAGGTTAGTAGACGAGTTTGGGAGGGTGTGTAAAGGAAGCTGAAAGAGAACATAGATAAGAATAAGGGTATCAAACAAGTTAGGTAAGGAAAAATTGGAGGGAGGGAGTGTGGAGGAAATGAGTGTGTTCAGGTATCTGGGAGTAGAGTTGTCAGCGGATGGGTTTATGAAAGACGAGGTAAACCATAGAATTAATGAAGGGAAAAAGGTGAGTGGTGCACTGAAGAATCTATGAAGACAAAGAACATTATCCATAGAGGCAAAGAGGGGAATGTATGAGAGTATAATGGTACCAACACTGGTATATGGGTGTGAAACATGGGTTGTGTATGTTGCAACAAGAAGAAGGCTGGAGAGAGTGGAGATGTCGTGTCTAAGGGCAGTGTGTGGCGTAAATAGGTTTCCATGTAATAACTAGAGAATGCCAGTTCTGGTAGGCTTCAAACACTAGGAGCTGGTGTATCTTAATAGGATGTATTTTTTTCTACTGAGTTTGGACAGTGTTTGCACCAATTTGCCAATTTTATATATAAAATAATAACAAGTTTGACTTTATTAATTTTTCTTTATAGGATTGCGAAGTATTTTAAATAGTACAAAAAATTATAAAATTGAAAAATATTAAAAAATCACGTCTTTTAGACATTTTTATGTTTCATATTTTAATGACTCTTTATATACACCATTTTCATGAGACTTTACATCAGGGGCGACACACTGTAACACACTGTAACACACTGTAAAACGCTGTAACACGCTGTAACACGCTGTAACACACAGTAAAACACTGTAACATACTGTAACACACTGTAACATACTGTCATCTCCTCCACGAACTTCATTCTATGTTTTTTTATGTAACTTCAGAACACCTTAATCGATAGGTTTCAAATTTTCAGCCCTGGTGAAGTATAACTAGGGGGGGAAGGTTCGTCGAACACTTGGCAAGTGCTGGTGTTCTCTGCTCGATTTTGTGTAGACAATTTCGATAATTACTTAATAACTTTAAAGCTCTAATCAACTAATTACTTGATCAACATAATGTAGTTAGATCACATAGTAGTCTTCAAATGTATGTTTCAATATTAGTTAATCACTTAGTAGCTAACACATTTAGCACTCTAAGAGTTAGTGAAACTAGTAGACTATAACTGTAGTAGTCACTGTTAGTACATCTAGACATAGAGCTGTACACTGTTAGTACAGATGCATTATCACTTAAAACGCTAGTCACTGTAAAGATCTAGGATCACATTAGTAGTAGACAAATACTGTTAGTGCAAATAATATCTGTAAAAAGTGTTGACACATATTGTGCTCGTTATTCAACTATAATGTAGTGTATTTCATATAATTCTAGTGAATCAATGTAGTGCTTAGATCAACTTAGGCTCTGATCAGATGAATGTCATCTACTCACTGATAAGTGACTTGTCTCATCACTAGGGTAGTCTAGATCAACATAGAAGTAGTCTAGATCACATAGTTTGTAGTTTTAATGCAACATATTAGTCTAACAAATAATGTAGTCCTGATACAACAAATGTTTGATCACATAGTAGTAGATCACATGAGCTTATCTTTACTAATCATAAGATTAGGATAAACTTAATGTAGTCTAAATCAACAGTAATGATCTAGATCAACATAATGAGTCTACATCAACATAATTAGTCTACATCAACTAATGAGTCTAATCAACATAATGAGTCTATCAACATAATGAGTCTAGATCAACATAATGTAGTCTACATCAACATAAGAGTCTACATCAACATAATGTAGTCTAATCAACATAATGTAGTCTAGATCAAGCTAAGTAGTCTAATCAACATAGTCTAATCAACATAATGTAGTCTAATCAACAAGATGTAGTCTACATCACATCAAAGTAGTCTAATTAACATAATGTAGTCTATCAACTAAGTAGTCTAATCAACATAAAGAGTCTAATCAACATAAGCAGTCTACATCAACTAAATGAGTCTAATCAACATAATGTAGTCTACATCAACATAAAGTAGTCTACATCAACATAAGTAGTCTACATCAACATAATGTAGTCTACATCAACATAATGTTGCTCACATCAACATAAGAGTCTACATCAACATAATGTAGTCTAATCAACATAAAGTAGTCTACATCAACATAAATGTAGTCTACATCAACATAAAGTAGTCTAATCAACATAATGCAGTCTACATCAACATAATGTAGTCTACATTAACATAAAGCAGTCTACATCAACATAATGTAGTCTACATCAACATGATGTAGTCTACATCAACATAAAGCAGTCTAGATCAACATAATGTAGTCTACATCAACATAAAGCAGTCTACATCAACATAAAGCAGTCTACATCAACATAAAGCAGTCTACATCAACATAATGTAGTCTACATCAACATAATGCAGTCTACATCAACATAAAGTAGTCTACATCAACATAATGTAGTCTACATCAACATAATGTAGTCTACATCAACATAATGTAGTCTACATCAACATAAAGCAGTCTAAATCAACATAATGTAGTCTAATACACATAAAGCAGTCTACACAACATACTAGTCTACATCAACATAAAGAGTCTAATCACATAAGTACTGTAACATACACTTCAACATATGTAAGCAAAATCTACATCAACATAATGTAGTCTATCACATAAACAGTCTAATCAACATAATTAGCATCTACATCAACATAAAGCAGTCTACATCAACATAAAGCAGTCTACATCAACATAATGTAGTCTACATCAACATAAAGCAGTCTACATCAACATAATGTAGTCTACATCAACATAATGCAGTCTACATCAACATAATAGTAGTCTACATCAACATAAAGCAGTCTACATCAACATAATGTAGTCTACATCAACATAAAGCAGTCTACATCAACATAATGTAGTCTACATCAACATAAAGCAGTCTACATCAACATAAAGCAGTCTACATCAACATAAAGCAGTCTACATCAACATAAAGCAGTCTAATCAACATAACAGTCTACATCAACATAAAGTAGTCTAGATCAACATAAGTAGTCTAATCAACATAACTAGTCTAGATCATACATAAAGAGTCTAGATCAACATAATGTAGTCTACATCAACATAAAGTAGTCTAGATCAACATAAAGTATTCTAGATCAACATAAAGTAGTCTAGATCAACATAAAGTAGTCTAGATCAACATAACGTAGTCTAGATCAACATAATGTAGTCTAGATCAACATAATGTAGTCTAGATCAACATAAGTAGTCTAATCAACATAACAGTCTAATCAACATAATGTAGTCTAGATCAACATAATGTAGTCTACATCAACATAAAGTAGTCTAGATCAACATAATGTAGTCTACATCAACATAATGTAGTCTACATCAACATAAAGCAGTCTAGATCAACATAATGTAGTCTACATCAACATAAAGTAGTCTAGATCAACATAAAGTAGTCTACATCAACATAAAGCAGTCTAGATCAACATAAAGTAGTCTAGATCAACATAAAGTAGTCTAGATCAACATAATGTAGTCTAGATCAACATAAAAGTATTTTCTAGATCAACAAAAAGTAGTCTAGATCAACATAATGTAGTCTAGATCAACATAAAGTAGTCTAGATCAACATAAAGTAGTCTAGATCAACATAAAGTAGTCTAGATCAACATAAAGTAGTCTAGATCAACATAATGTAGTCTAGATCAACATAAAGTAGTCTAGATCAACATAAAGTAGTCTAGATCAACATAATGTAGTCTAGATCAACATAATGTAGTCTAGATCAACATAATGTCTAAATCAACATAAAGTAGTCTAGATTAACATAATGTAGTCTAGATCAACATAAAGTAGTCTAGATCAACATATTGCAGTCTAAATCAACATAATGTAGTCTAGATTAATATAATGAAGTTTAGATCAACATAATGTAGTCTAAATCAACATAATGTAGTCTAGATCAACATAATGTAGTTTAGATCAACATAATGTAGTCTTGATCAACATAATGTAGTCGTAATCAACATAATGTAGTCTAGATCAACATATTGCAGCCTAAATCAACATAATTTAGTCTAGATCCATATAATGTAGTCTAGGCCAACATACTGTAGTCTTAATCAACATATTGTATTTTTTATGTGACTGTAACATTTGTGTACACTTCTCACCATTGTAAAAAAAATCACATATACTCAGAGCCTCAATAAAATTTTCCTAATTACTTAAACTTTAAAACCTTTTCAATGTTACTTAGAGAAAATTATGTTGATTTGGCTTGTGTATGTCCCAGTTTACGTCTTTTTATTGAAGAAATAGTTGGAATCGAACTGCAGGTTTTCATGCTATTGTTTCCTAGCGTCTGGACGTTGATAACTTGACAACGCAACTTTTGAAAAGCTTAAAACTTAATAGCACCATGGTGTATTGGGTGTATTGGTCTCTAATAAGAGAATGCCTCTTCACTCTGGCTTGAAGGCTGGAGTTCCTCAGTGGAAGGTTTTGTGTTAGTTTTGGACTGTGTATAATGTGCCACTTAGTAAACGTCTCTTCTTATTCTCTGCAAATTTCAATACTTAACATTTACCCGCATTAGAAAGTTATGCCGCACTCTGCACTATTTTTATCGCGTGCACTGAGACGCAGTAGGCTGGCGTCATGCAGCGCGAGACGCCTAGTTTTTCGCAGTCAATTTGTTGACGTCTTCAATAGTTATGAGAGTGCTAAGGATTAATTTTTAATATCCCTCTCGTTAAACTCTGCGAATTAAAAACTCTCCTTACTTCCTGCCTCGTGAATATTGTATGGTAACTTTTTGCTGGAATTCGGACAAACTGAGGCAAATTCAGATTAGAGAAGCCATGTTTCTGACCTGACATCTTGCAGTGAAAGCAATGTGTTGCAGTGAAAGCAATGTGTTGCAGTGAAAGCAATGTGTTGCAGTGAGAACAATGTGTTGCAGTGAAAGCAATGTGTTGCAGTGAAAGCAATGTGTTGCAGTGAAAGCAATGTGTTGCAGTGAAAGCAATGTGTTGCAGTGAAAGCAATGTGTTGCAGTGAAAGCAATGTGTTACAGTGAAAGCAATGTGTTGCAGTGAAAGCAAAGTGTTGCAGTGAAAGCAATGTGTTGCAGTGAAAGCAATGTGTTGCAGTGAAAGCAATGTGTTGCAGTGAAAGCAATGTGTTGCAGTGAAAGCAATGTGTTGCAGTGAAAGCAATGTGTTGCAGTGAAAGCAATGTGTTGCAGTGAAAGCAATGTGTTGCAGTGAAAGCAATGTGTTGCAGTGAAAGCAATGTGTTGCAGTGAAAGCAATGTGTTGCAGTGAAAGCAATGTGTTGCAGTGAAAGCAATGTGTTGCAGTGAAAGCAATGTGTTGCAGGGAAAGCAATGTGTTGCAGTGAAAGCAATGTGTTGCAGTGAGAGCAATGTGTTGCAGTGAAAGCAATGTGTTGCAGTGAGAGCAATGTGTTGCAGTGAAAGCAATGTGTTGCAGTGAGAGCAATGTGTTGCAGTGAAAGCAATGTGTTGCAGTGAAAGCAATGTGTTGCAGTGAAAGCAATGTGTTGCAGTGAAAGCAATGTGTTGCAGTGAAAGCAATGTGTTGCAGTGAAAGCAATGTGTTGCAGTGAGAGCAATGTGTTGCAGTGAAAGCAATGTGTTGCAGTGAGAGCAATGTGTTGCAGTGAAAGCAATGTGTTGCAGTGAGAGCAATGTGTTGCAGTGAGAGCAATGTGTTGCAGTGAAATCAATGTGTTGCAGTGAAAGCAATGTGTTGCAATGAAAGCAATGTGTTGCAGTGAAAGCAATGTGTTGCAGTGAAAGCAATGTGTTGCAGTGAAAGCAATGTGTTCCAGTGAAAGCAATGTGTTGCAGTGAAAGCAATGTGTTGCAGTGAAAGCAATGTGTTGCAGTGAGAGCAATGTGTTTGCAGTGAAATCAATGTGTTGCAGTGAAAGCAATGTGTTGCAGTGAAAGCAATGTGTTGCAGTGAAAGCAATGTGTTGCAGTGAAAGCAATGTGTTGCAGTGAAAGCAATGTGTTGCAGTGAAAGCAATGTGTTGCTGATGTAATGAGATTTTTTATGAGTGTTCGTTAAAATGGATCGAAAAAACAGAGATTAAGAGAGTGAAAACTTTGTCCAGAAATTGAAGAAATTTTCCTCATGTGGAACAAGAAAGAAAGGAAGGAGGGAGAAAGTAAAGAAAGAAGGGAGTAATGAAGAAAGGAAGAAAAGAAAGGATGTAGGAAGAAAGGAATTAATAAACGACGAAAGAAATGAAAGGAATGTGGTAAGGTGAAGGAGGAATGAAATGGGAGAGGAAATGAGGGAATAAGGAAGGAAAAGAGAGGAGGAAGAAGAGAGGAAGGGAGGTAGGGAGGGAGAGGAAGGGAGGGAGGGGGGTAGCGATGGAGATATATCAATATATATGTCGTGCCGATTAGGTAAAACTGGTCAATTAGCATGAACTCATCTAAAATTGAGTCCTTTCTAAAATTTATCTTATACGTTTAAAGATATACGTATTTTTTTCATTTATGTTAATATAAGAATTTATAATTTTGTACCAAGAGAAACTTTGAAAACCTACCTAACCTTATTACAACAAGCGCAATTTAATTTAGCCTATCCCAACTAAATATATTTTAGATACGTTAACATTAATTTAATAATAAACAAACACAATGAAATATATTTTTTTCGTTATGTTCAGAATGATTTTGGCGAAATTATTCCATACACAAATTTTCACCTGTCTTATATGGCAAGGTGAGCGTTGCTATTTAAGCCAAAATCGCAAGTTTTACCTAATCGGCACGACATATACACCACCCAGTGACACCTGCCAGGGCATTAACAGTTGCTCCTACGTCATGGCTGCCTTCTACGTCATGGCTGCCTTCTACGTCATGGCTGCCTTCTACGTCAAGGCTGCCTTCTACGTCTTGGCTGCCTACTTCATGACTACCTTCTACGTCAAGGCTGCCTTCTACGTCAAGGTTGCCTTCTATGTCAAGGCTGCCGTCTACGTCTTGGCTACCTACTTCATGACTGCCTTCTACGTCATGGCTGCCTTCTACGTCAAGGCTGCCGTCTACGTCTTGGCTACCTACTTCATGACTGCCTTCTACGTCATGGCTGCCTTCTACGTCAAGGCTGCCTTCTACGTCAAGGCTGCCTTTTACGTCAAGGCTGCCATCTACGTCTTGGCTACCTACTTCATGACTGCCTTCTACGTCATGGCTGCCTTCTACGTCATGGCTGCCTTCTACGTCAA
Organism: Cherax destructor; assembly: GCA_009830355.1. Lineage (NCBI taxonomy): Eukaryota > Metazoa > Arthropoda > Malacostraca > Decapoda > Parastacidae > Cherax > Cherax destructor. The sequence continues at coordinate 57,645 of WNWK01009944.1, read as the reverse complement.
GGCTGCCTTCTACGTCTTGGCTACCTACTTCATGACTGCCTTCTACGTCATGGCTGCCTTCTACATTGTGACCTTTTTTTTCCCTCTCATAGAGTAAGAACGTATCAGTCAAGATATCCATTATGTAGGAACAACCTCCTAAATCTTCTCTTGGCTCATCTTCACCAAAAGTTCTCCTCTCAGAGTCATCTTCAGATCACTTTCCTTCCAGGAGTCATCAGCGTCATGAGAAATGTTTTATAAACTTGTCCAAGCGGTAGAACTTTTGCCATCTTACCAATCCGATAATGTTTCAGTATTTCCCTTACATTATGTAATAAAGATTTCCCTTACATTGCGTGTAATAGAGATGGAATCAGAGAATAAATTCCTCACTTTTTATGGGTGCTTAACTTACTGAAGATAAAATTAACCTGACTGTTTTACTTAACTCATGGAAGCCAAGTAAAGTATAAGAGCTGAATATTTTACTTTGGTTGTGGTGATTGGTTAATGTATCTGTGTTCATTTGTTGTTACGTTGTATATAATATCATGTCTTTCATTTCATCTACTGGGGTTGTAGAGATAACATGAACACCTGCTGACTGAACTGCTAAACTGTCGAATGATTGAGTAATCAATTTAAATGTGTTGCAGGTCCCTTTTTGCGCTGTCTTCTAAGCCGATAATGCACCACTTCACACCGCTAGACATCACAACTGCCATGAACATGAAAGTGAAGTCGAACACTTGGATTGGTTCCACAATCGTCTGATCTAAATATTATCGAGCATCTGTGGAGTCATTTGGAACAGCAAGTTAGGAACCGATCTCCTCCACCGTTGTCTTTGGAAGAGTTAGAGCAGGTTTTGCTTGAGGAATGACTCAAAATTTCCCTGGGTACTGTTCAAATGCTATATGAATCAATTCTTCGACGAACTAGTGGTGTTTTAGATGCAGATGAAGGATCAACTCATTATCGAAAATAAAAAAAAATATTATAGAACAAAGTGTTCATATTATTTTGCCCAATTCCTGAATATGTGTAAGTATTGTTGAAGCAAAACATTAACTACCGCGTCAGTAGTCTGACAGTCCCGGTGGGTCTCTCTTCAGGTATTCCCTATGTTATCATAAGAACATAAGAAAGGAGGAACACTGCAGCAGGCCTACTGGCCCATGCGAGGCAGATCCAATTCTCCCACCGGCTTAAGCCAATGCCTTAACCTACACTACACTACACACACATTCAGTCACATTCACTTAAGGGAGTAGCACGGCATCTGACCAGGCTCTGTTGCAACGGTCTTGTGGTGGTCTTGAGAAGCTGGCAGCAGGCTAGGTCGCAGGACAGGAACATCAGAGGGCAGCAGCTCACTGGTGGTGTAAATAACATGATTAAGGAGGTAGGTTTGTAGAAGAGCCGTTTTCAATTTTTTGAAGCTGCTCCTAGAGAGGTGGTAAAGTTTAGTCTTGTTTCCAAAGGTGAAACGAAGAAGCTTGAACAATTCCAGAACTTGGGTTAGTGTGAAGTGAAGAGGTGACTCGCAAGCAAACTTGACAGTTCCAGCACCGAGGCCTTTGTAGAGATCAGTGCAGGTCATGGTGTCAGCGCTAGATGGATAAGTTTTCCCATGAGGGTGTACTGGAGTCATCAACAACTTCTTCGGAAGTGGATTCGGTGGGTGAGTCTACAGTGGTGCTGGCAGGTGACGGTGGGTCGGCAGGAACAATAGAGAGGTGTGATGGTGGTGTATCAACAGGTTGGGAGACGTGGGAGGCGGTGGTTGAGGCAGAATAAACAGCGTTGTCGGCGGTGGAGGTGGTTGGAGAAGATTCGGGAACAGTTGCTTGGGCAGAAGGAGACAGGTCAGCAGGTGCAGCGAAGTTCACGACGTTGGCAAGGATCTTGAGGATGTCGGCTGAAGGTGTGGAGTCTGGGAAATTGAAAGCAGGAATGTTGTTCAGACGGAATATTTCGTTTATGGTGGTGTTGAAGTTTACCTGGAGAAGGTTTCGGGGGTCAACGCCCCCGCGGCTCGGTCTGAGACCAGGCCTCATGCTGGATCAGAGTCTGATCAACCAGGCTGTTACTGCTGGCCGCACGCAAACTGACGTACGAACCACAGCCCGGTTGGTCAGGTACTGAGTTTAGGTGCCTGTCCAGTGCCTTCTTGAAGACAGCCAGGGGTCTATTGGTAATCCCTCTTACGTATGCTGGGAGGCAGTTGAACAGTCTTTGGTCCCGGACACTTATTGTGTTGTCTCTCAGTGTACTCGTGGCACCCCTGCTTTTCATCGGGGAAATGTTGCATCTCCTGCCGAGTCTTTTGCTTTCATAGGGAGTGATTTTCGTGTGCAGGTTTGGTACCAGTCCCTCCAGGACCTTCCAAGTGTAATATATTATCATGTATCTCTCTCGCCTGCATTCCAGGGAATACAGATCAAGGACCTTCAACCGTTCCCAGTAATTTAGGTGCCTTATAGTACTTATGTGTGCCGTGAAAGTTCTTTGTACACTCTCCAGGTCTGTAATGTCTCCAGCCTTGAAGGGGGCCGTTAGTGTACAACAGTATTCCAACCTAGAGAGAACAAGCGATTTGAAGAGAATCATCATGGGCTTGGGGTGCCTAGTTTTGATGGTTCTCATTATCCATCCTATCATTTTCCTAGCAGATGAAGTAGATACATTGTTATGGTCTTTGAAGTTGAGATCCTCTGACATTATCCCACCCAGGCCGTTCACATTTCTTTTTCACTCTATTGTATGGTTAGAATTTGTCGTATACCCTCATACATTTTTATTTTCCTCAAGTTTTCCATATCTGAGTAGTTGAAATTTCTCCTAGTTGAACTTCATATTGTTTTGAGTGGCCCATTTGAAGATTTGGTTGATGTCCGCTTAGAGTTTTGCAGTGTCTTCAATGGAGGTCACTGCCATGGCAATCCGTGTGTCATCCGCAAAGGAAGACACGGAGCTATAGCTTATATCTCTGTCTATGTCAGAAATGAGGATGAGGAATAGAATGGGAGCGAGTACTGTGCCTTGTGGAACAGAGCTTTTCACCGTTGCTGCCTCAGACTTTACTCTGTTTACTATTACCCTTTGTGTTCTATTTGTCAGGAAGTTATAGATCCATCTACCAACTGTTAGTGTTATTCCTTTATCATGTTGTGTGCTATTACACCATGGTCACACTTGTCAAAAGCTTTTGCAAAGTCTGTGTATACTACATCTGTATTTTGTTTATCCTCAACGGCATCAACGACCTTATCATAGTGGTCCAGTAGCTTGGACAGGCAGGAGCGACCTGCTCTAAACCAGTATGGCCCAGAGTTGTGTAGTTGATGGGTAAATAAGGTGGTTGGCGATCTTGCTTCTTAGAACCCTCTCAAAGATTTTTATGATATGGGATGTTAGTGCTATCGGTCTGTAGTTCTTTGCAATTGCTTTACTGCCACCTTTGTGGAGTGGGGCTATGTCTGTTGCTTTTAGAGTGAGTGGGATGACTCCTGTGTCCATGCTCCCTCTTCATAGAATGCTGAATTCACGCGATAGGGGCTTCTTGCAATTCTTGATGAACACGGAGTTCCATGAGTCTGGGCCTGGGGCAGAGTGCATGGGCATGTCATTTATTGCCTTTTCAAAGTCTTGTGGAGTTAGGATAATATCAGAGATTTTTGAGATGACCAAATTTTGGGTTTCGTTCATAAAGAATTCATTTGGATTGTAGACCCTTAGTCTGGGCAGCGGCTCGCTGAACATTGAGTCGTATTGGGACCATAATATCTCACTCATTTCTTGGCTGTCATCTGTGTATGTCCCATCCAGCCTAAGCAGGGGCCCAATACTGGATGTTGTTTTTCCCTTAGATTTGGCATAAGAGAAGAAGTATTTTGTTTTTGTTTTCAATTTCCTTTATGGCTTTTAGTTCTTCCTGAGATTCTTGTCTCCTGTAAGATTCCTTCAGCTTAAGTTCGATATTTGCAATTTCATTGACCAGTGCCTCTCTTCGTATTTCAGATATATTGGCCCTTCTCAGCAGATCTGTGACTCTTCGCCTTCGTCTGTATAGGGAGCGTCTCTCTCTTTCTAGTTTACGTCTTCTCTTTCTTTTTCTTAATGGAATGTGTCTTGAGCAGATCTCAAGAACCACAGAGTTCATTTTTTCTAGGCAAATGTTATGATCCGTGTTGTTTAGGATATCTTCCCAGCTTGTTTCATTTTAGGACATTGTTGACTTGATCCCAGTGTATGTTTTTGTTATTAAAATTGAATTTTGTGAAGAGACCTTCATGACTGATCACATTTTGCTGGTCAGGAGCCCTGTGCATACATGTCTGTACCTCTATTATGTTGTGATCTGAGTGTATTGTCTTTGATTCGGTTATATTACTTATGAGATCGTCGTTGTTAGTGAAGATGAGATCCAGCATATTTTCTAGTCTTGTAGGCTCTAATATTTGTTGGTTTAAGGTGAATTTGGTGCAGAGATTTAATAGTTCATGTGTGTGTGTGAATTTTTATCTGAGCTGCCTCCTGGGGTGATCTTTGCTAAAACATTGTTTACTATACTCCTCCAGTTTAGGTGTCTCAAGTAGAAATCTCCCAGTAGCAAGATGTTTGGGGCAGGAGTTGGGAGATTTCCAGACAGTGGTCAATTTTCAAAAGCTGCTCGTAGAAATTGCTGGGAAGTTGCGTACCGGGGTTTGCTGCATTTGCAAGGTGTGCATACACCATGCAGCACAGCACCTGGGAGGGAGCACCGTCAGGGAGTGGAGAGAGGGAGTTGCTGGGCGAAGGTGTCTGTAAAGTGGCGTGTAGAATCTTGGTGGTATCGGCTTGTAGTTTGGTTATTGCAGCGAATGTCGATGAATTAGAGGGGTTCTTCAGATCTTCTTTTGTTTTCTTGGATATGATTTCTTTCCTGAGTGGGCACTTAGTTGTAAGGGTATGATGATTACCCTTGCAGTTAAGCCATACTGGAGTCGTAGTGATGGTGCAGGATCTCAGTTCATGTGCATCATTACCACATTTTGAACAGAGCTTCTTATCCTTGATTGGGCAGTCCTTGGTGGTGTGATTATAAGAGTAACAGGTCCAGCAATGGGAGACGTGTGTGAAGCGTTCAGGTTCTATATAGTTTGGGTGGATGTGATAATATGAGATGGCCAGTCCGTCAGACAGAGCTTGGGCAACCATGGAGATGTCTGAGAAAGTGATCTTTATCATTGATGAGGCGTTAGTGATCTTGCTGATGTTGTCTACCGAGGCCCAAGTGTTTTGTTCCACGACAGATGTTTTCAGTGCTTCATTTGAGAGAGAAGTGACGATTTTTTCAAGCATTTTCACGAAGATGGAACGTTTCGCCTTCTAGAATGGAGACGGGGGTATGGTGAATTGTCGTGTTTGTAGGGTCTTGACTGAAGAGTCGTCCATGAGTTTTGATGCTTCAGTGTCGTCAGTACAGACGACACTGAAGAAGTCCTTCAGCGAGTGGATTACCGCAAATTTAACGTGCAAGCAGGTCCTTATTGCGGTAGCTAAGGTTATCTTATTGGAGTCCTTAATTACTTCACTTGCTGGCTTGATTTTCACACGATGCGACAGCATTGTGAGGAGGTGGCGCTTCTAGGATATAAATTCCCCTCACTAGCGGGGATCGAAGGAAGACTTCTTGAGAGTAGAGCGACTGTGTCTTGCCAGTAGCAAGGTGACTCCTGTACCTGCATTAGTCCTCTCATGCAGCATCTGATGGGTCTTGACATGCTTTTATACTAACACTCTTTTGGATATATGTTTACTCTCAGTCTGGGATTCAGTGAAGTTACCGAGTTTCTTCTCGGAAATATTATTGCTGTGGATCTTGCTGTATTATTGTCGACCAGTAGGGGTATGCTGCTCCCTGGATGTCTATAATGTTGTGATTCCAATGTTGTAATACTCGCTTCTACTGTTATTACATTGCTATTGCATTACCCATTTCTGTTGTTATTGTCAAGCTTGTTTCTGCAGTGACTATCCTACGGTACTTTCCAGGATCCTAATAGGTTAATCCTGTTCCTATTATGTGTAAATAGTGTCAGAATTTTAATGTACAAATACTTCAGTTCATGTTCACTACAAGTGTACTGATGTCAGTGATCATCTATTAATTTAAGTTCTCGAGTGATAAGAGTCATGTTACTATTCTTAACTTCATGAATCAGAGTTTAAGTTACATGTATTTTAGAGTGACGAACGATTACATAGGTAATTCTGTTATTTTTCTTGCTTTTGAGTAAACAGTTACTCGTTTAAGTACTTGCTCTCCATATTATAAGTTTGGAATAGGTTATTAATGTCATTGTAATGTAGGATGTTTTATGGGACAGATATCTAAAGAGTGTAACCTTTGTATGTTTCTAATTTATAGGAATAATTTTTTAAAGGATTTTAACATCATCTTGGCTCTAGATTTTTGAACAGTTGAGGCAGAGGCTGTGTTACAATAATTCTTTAGCGTGAGTTCTTTGTTCATCTGGGATTCTGTGTTGATGTGTTGCACCTCGTGGTGTGTTGCACCTCGTGGTGTGTTGCACCTCGTGGTGATCCCCTACTGAACGACTAGAATAACTAGATTTATGTTGGTCTCTGCGTGATACGAGAAACGTATCCCAGCACTGCATAACCCCAGCCCCTCGAAAGTCAGTGCACACGAAAGGAATAGTGCAGAGTGGCACAAGTTTCTAGTGCAGTTAAATATTCGCATTGAATATTTGAAGTGAATCAGAAGAGGTATTTACTAGTTATCATATACGATACTCAATTTTTTTCGACAAAATTTGCAAATTAGGATAAACAGCCCAAAATTAATTCAAAACCTTCCACTAAGAAACACCAGCTATGAAGGCAGGCTGAAGAGATTCTCTTCTCTCAGAACAATATTCCAAAATACAGAAATATGAAGCATTTTACTCATTCCGTTCTGCACTTTATTCATTCATTTTATTTTATACTTTACACATTCGCTTCATTTTACACTTGACTGTGATTACACAGTGAAGATGACTCAGTGTGAGTCCAGAGTGATGAAGCTGTGAGTCCAGGAGCACCTCACTTTCCAGTGCTGGATTAAGTCTTGTACTCTGCACCGATCATCTGATAAACGTGATAAGGATGGAAGAACAATTACTACGTATGGACATCTACGAACTGAAGGAACCAAGAGTCTTAGAAGCTGAAGGAAAAAAACTCCTCTTGGTATACTGCTGTCAGAAAATGTGTCCTTACGAGTCGAGAAGAGTTGCTTCAGCGTGACGAGCCAGTGGGAGAATCCTTACAAAAATGGTTCTTTTGTAAACACTGGCGTCCAGAACACATTGTATATTTCGAAAAACTGTTTTCTTCACGAATTTAGTCTTGGATTGTCGAAATGTTCACTAGCCCTAAGTTGTGCCCTAACGTGTATGTGTGTCTGAAAATGCTACACTTCACGTATGTGTCCAGAGACGTACCTGGAAGATGTGACGTCAGGTAGCCTGGAAGCCGCTGGTTTAATACCTGGAAGATGCGACTTCAGGTAGCCTGGAAGCCGCTGGTTTAGTACCTGGAAGATGCGACTTCAGGTAGCCTGGAAGCCGCTGGTTTAGTACCTGGAAGATGTGACGTCAGGTAGCCTGGAAGCCGCTGGTTTAGTACCTGGAAGATGTGACGTCAGGTAGCCTGGTAGCCGCTGGTTTAGTACCTGGAAGATGCGACGTCAGGTAGCCTGGAAGCCGCTGGTGTAGTACCTGGACGATGCGACGTCAGGTAGCCTGGTAGCCGCTGGTTTAGTACCTGGAAGTTGCGACTTCAGGTAGCCTGGAAGCCGCTGGTTTAGTACCTGGAAGATGTGACGTCAGGTAGCCTGGAAGCCGCTGGTTTAGTACCTGGAAGATGTGACGTCAGGTAGCCTGGTAGCCGCTGGTTTAGTACCTGGAAGATGCGACGTCAGGTAGCCTGGAAGCCGCTGGTTTAGTACCTGGAAGATGCGACGTCAGGTAGCCTGGTAGCCGCTGGTTTAGTAGACCCAAGTCCCTACATGGACTTGTCTAATTTACCTGCAAAATCACAGATGAGGTTTCTTTACTGCCTCGCCAAGGTATTGTACACACTTGGGAAGTGCGGTCACCTGGATGTTGTCACTGTGGCTGTCCTCAACTAGGCAATAACCTGAAGCTCACCTCAGGTTGAACCTCAGGTGATCTTCAGCAATCTAATGTTGAGGGAAAACATGAGATGTCACACTACAGCGTTACCACGCAGGCTCTGTGTTCAAACTGCGGTTGTATTTGACATGCTTTGCATCAGTAAGCTCTACCAACAATTGCCACCTCGGTGGCAGCTAGCCTTCGTGTATCGCCTCACTCAAGACTATTTTACTGCCCAGACAAATCCTTTGCTACCTGCAATCCAACCCTAAACTGCCCCACAGTCAATATTCCCCAACTTAAAAGCCAGTCTGCTTGCAGGCAGTTTCTCCGTCGTTATTTATCACCATAATTTATAAAGTACGTGGGCAGGAGCCACGAAGATTTTAAGCTAAAAGGAGATTCTTACCAAGAAGAATGTAAGAACAGATACCTTTTCTTGAATTTAAAGGCGAGTATAAAGATCGTGGGAACTACAATATATTTCAAGGTTGGCCATACAAGGGCAGGTACTCTCACTTCTCATTTACGTTAGTCAACAGACAGATTGGCTGGATATATTACCATGCCAGAAGCCTGGTCAATATAACACTTGGTTACGTAAATAGTCTTAACTACGAACTATGCAACTTATGAATAATAAATGACTTGGTGTAATGATGTAATTTGTGTAATCACTGAGAGAGAGAGACACAAACAGTCATAGACATAGAAATCACTAATATAATATATATTAATGATATCAGTGTCTATGACTGTCTCTGTATCGCTGTATGTCTCTCTCTCTCTCTGTGAGAGAGACACACACGGGGACGTCAGTGGGACTCAAGTATGGATTCAAGCTATTTCAATCTCTTCCTGTATATTTTGACCTCACAAGCGATTTTATATAAATTCAACATGGAGAAACAAACGGGTATCGAATCCTGCTGACTGCAATCTTTTTCTGTATATACCCGCTTGTTTCTGTGTGGTACACTAATATAAAAATCGCTTAGTAGGTCAGAACATACAGAAGGAGATTGAAATAGCTTGAATCCATCGTTGAGGCCCACTGACGTGCCCGGGCTGGGAAGAAACATGGCTTGTATGTGTGACTTGTATATGTATATATATATATATATATATATATATATATATATATAGTGTGTGTGTGTGTGTGTGTGTGTGTGTGTGTGTGTGTGTGTGTGTGTGTGTGTGTGTGTGTGTGTGTGTAAAAGTGCCACAATGAAAATAGGAAATGAAACCTGAGCGCTTTCATGTTTTTTCACAAAAATCTTCAGAGGAATAGGAAGAAGAGGCAAGAGAAGCAGAAATTGTGTTCTTAGTCAAACGAGCAATTTGACTTGATGTTTGACAAATGTATGTATGGGACTGGTTTTAGTTAGGTGGCACCTCACTGAGTTAGGTGGCACCTCACTGAGTTAGGTGGCACCTCACTCGATGATATGTCACCTTCTCTGAGCGAGGCATCACTTCAGTATTTAACTTTTATAACGTGCTTCTCTTGCCTATTCTTCTGAAGATATCTATGTAAACACATGATAGCGCTCATGTGTTATTTCCTATTTTTCACTGTGGCATTTTAACGTATTTGCAATTCCAGGATTTACTGTGATTTCTTACACACACACTCCATTATATATATATATATATATATATATATATATATATATATATATATATATATATATATATATATATATATATATATATAATTTTTTTTTCAACAAGTCGGCCGTCTCCCACCGAGGCAGGGTGACTCAAAAAGAAAGAAAATCCCCAAAAAGAAAATACTTGCATCATCATTCAACACTTTCACCACACTCATACATAATCACTGTCTTTGCAGAGGCGCTAAGATACGACAGTTCAGAAAATCCCTAAAAACCGCCAATATCTCAATCCCCTCCTTTAAAGTGCAGGCATTGTACTTCCCATTTCCTGGACTCAAGTCCAACTAAATCAATTAACTGGTTTCCCTGAATCCCTTCACTAAATATTACCCTGCTCACACTCCAACAGCTCGTCATGTCCCAAAAACCATTCGTCTCCATTCACTCCTATCTAACACGCTCACACATGCTTGCTGGAAGTCCAAGCCCCTCGCCGACAAAACCTCCTTTACCCCCTCCCTCCAACCTTTTCTAGGACGACCCCTACCCCGCCTTCCTTCCCCTACAGATTTATACGCTCTCCAAGTCATTCTACTTTGATCCATTCTCTCTAAATGACCAAACCACCTCAATAACCCGTCTTCAGCCCTCTGACAAATACTTTTAGTAACTCCACACCTTCTCCTAATTTCCACATTCCGAATTTTCTGCATAATATTTACACCACACATTGCCCTTAGACAGGACATCTCCACTGCCTCCAGCCTCCTCCTCGCTGCAGCATTTGCAACCCATGCTTCACACCCATATAAGAGGTAATGGTACCACTATGACTTTCTGTACATTCCCTTCTTTGCCTCCATGGATAACGTTTTTGTCTCCACAGATACCTCAACGCACCACTCACCTTTTTCCTTCATCAATTCTATGGTTAACCTCATCCTTCATAAACCCATCCACTGACACGTCAACTCCCAAATATCTGAAAACATTTACTTCTTCCATAATCCTCTCTCCAATGTGATATCCAATTTTTCTTTATTTAAATCGTTTGATACCCTCATCACCTTACTCTTATCTATGTTCACTTTCAACTTTCTACCTTTACACACTCTCCCAAACTCGTCCACTAACCTTGCAACTTTTCTTTAGAATCTCCCATAAGCACAGTATCATCAGCAAAAAGTAACTGTGCCAACTCCCATTTTGCATTTAATTCTCCATAATTTAATCCCACCCTCTCTCCCAACACCCTAGCATTTACTTCTTTACAACCCCATCTATAAATACATTAAACAACCATGGTGACATTACACAACCCTGTCTAAGACTTACTTTTACCGGGAAGTAATCTCCCTCTCTCCTCCACACCCTAACCTGAGTCTCACTATCCTCATAAAAACTCTTTACAGCCTTCAGTAACTTACTACCTATTCCATACACTTGCAACATTTGCCACATTGCTCCCCTAACCACTCTATCATATGCCTTTTCTAAATCCATAAATGCAATGAAAACTTCTCTACCTTTATCTAAATACTGTTCACATATATGCTTCACTGTAAACACTTGATCTACACATCCCCTACCCACTCTAAAGCCTCCTTGCTCATCTGTGATCCTACCCTCTGTCTTACCTCTAATTCTTTCAATAATAACCCTGCCATACACTTTACCTGGTATACTCAGTAAACTTATTCCCCTATAATTTTACACTCTTTTTTATCCCCCTTCCCTTTATATAAAGGAACTATACATGCTCTCTGCCAATCCCTAGGTACCTTCCCCTCTTTCATACATTTAATAAACAAAAATACCAACCACTCCAGCACTATATCCCCCCCTGCTTTTAACATTTCTGTCATGATTCCGTCAGTTCCAGCTGCTTTACCCCTTTCATTCTACGTAATGCCTCACGCACCTCCTCCACACTCACATCCTGCTCTTCTTCACTCCTAAACGATGTTGTATCTCCCTGGCCAGTACATGAAATTACCGCCTCCCTTTTTTCATCGACATTTAAAAGTTCCTCAAAATATTCCCGCCATCTACCCAATACCTCCAGCTCCCCATCTACTAACTCCCCTATTCTGTTTTTAACTGACAAATCCTTTCGTTCCCTAGGCTTTCTTACCTTGTTTATCTCACTCCAAATTTTTTTCTTGTTTCAGCAAAATTTCTTGACAGAGCCTCTCCCATTCTTTCATCTGCTCTTCTTTTGCACTCTTTCACCACTCTCTTACCACCTTTCTTTTACTCTCCATATACTCTGCTCTTCTATTTACACTTCTGTTTTGTAAAACCTCTCATAAGCTACCTTTTTCTCTTTTATCACACCCTTTACTTCTTCATTCCACCACTCACTCCTCTTTCCTCCTGCACCCACCCTCCTATAGCCACAAACTTCTGCTACACATTCTAATACTGCATTTTTAAAATTAACCCAACTCTCTTCAACCCCACACTACTCATACTTGCACTAGCCCACCTTTCTGCCAATAGTTGCTTATATCTCACAGTAAATTCCTCCTCCCTTAGTTTATACACTTTTACCTCTCTCTTACTTGCTGTTGCCATTTTCTTTTTGTCCCATCTACCTTTTACTCTAACTGTAGCTACAACCAAATAATGATCCGATATATCCGTTGCCCCTCTATAAACATGTACATCCTGAAGCCTACCCATCAACCTTTTATCCAACAATACATAATCCAACAAACTACTTTCATTACGTGCTATATCATACCTTGTATATTTATTTATCCTCTTTTTCATAAAATATGTATTGCTTATTACCAAACCTCTTTCTACACATAGCTCAATTAATGGTTCCCCATTTACATTTACCCCTGGCACCCCAAATTTACCTACTACTCCCTCCACAACATTTTTACCCACTTTAGCATTAAGATCCCCAACCACAATTACTCTCTCACTTTGTTCAAAACTCCCACACACTCACTCAACATTTCCCAAAATCTCTCTCTCCTCTACACTTCTCTCTTCTCCAGGTGCATAAACACTTACTATAACCCACTTTTCACATCCAACCTTATTTTACTCCACATAATCCTTGAATTTATACATTTATATTCCCTCTTTACCTGCCATAACTGATTATTCAACATTATTGCCACTCCTTCTTTAGCTCTAACTCTATTTGAAACCCCCGACCTAATCCCATTTATTTCTCCCCACTGAAACTCTCCTACACCCTTCAGCTTTGTCTCACTTAAAGCCAGGACATCCAGCTTCTTTTCATTCATAACATCTACAATCATCTCTTTCTTATCATTCGCACAACATCCACGCACATTCAAACATCACACATTGACGGTTTTCTTCTTTTTCTTTTTAGTAAGCTATACAGGAAAAGGGGTTACTAGCCCATTGTTCCCGGCATTTTAGTTGACTTTTACAACACGCATGGCTTATGGAGGAAAGATTCTTATTCCACTTCCCCATGGATATGAAAGGAAAAGCAATAAGAACAAGAACTATTAAGATAAAATCAAAGAAAACTCAGATGAGTTTGTATACATAAACGTGTACATATTTGCGTAGCGTGACCTAAATGTAAGTAGAAGTAGCAAGACGTACCTGAAATCTTACATGTTTATGAGACAGAAAAAAGACACCAGCAATCCTACCATCATGTAAAACAAATACAGGCTTTCGTTTTACACTCACTTGGCAGGACGGTAGTACCTCCCTGGGTGGTTGCTGACTACCAACCTACTATATATATATATATATATATATATATATATATATATATATATATATATATATATATATATATATATATATCATATATATATATATATATATATATATATATATATATATATATATATATATATATATATATATATACATATATATATATATATATATATATATATATATATATATATATATATATATATATATATATATATATATATATATATATATATATTTGACTCAATTTTATCTATTCGGCTATATATATATATGATATATATATATATATATATATATATATATATATATATATTATATATATTAATATATATATATATATATATATATATATATATATATATATATATATATATATATATATATACATATATATATATCGTGCCGAATAGATAAAATTGGTCAATTAGCAAGAAGTCATTTAAATTTAAATCCTTTCTAAAATTTTCTCTTATACGTTTAAAAATACATTATATTTTTATTTATGTGCGGCCAGCAGTAACAGCCGGGTTGATCAGACCCTTATCCACTATGAAGCCTGGTCTTAGACCGAGCCGAGGAGACGTTGACTCCCGAAACCCTCTCCAGGTAAATTCCAGGTAAATGTTAATGTAAAAATTAATGATTTTGTACCAAAAGTATCTTAGGAAACTTACCTAACCTTATGAAACAAGCGGAATTTATTCTAGCCTAATCCAGTTAAATATATTTCAGATAAGTTTACAATAATTTAATAATAAACAAACACAATAAAACATATTTTTTCCTTTAGTTTCAGAATGATTTTGAGCGTTGCTATTTAAGCCAAAACAGCAAATTTTACCTATTCGGCACGACATATATATATATATATATATATATATATATATATATATATATATATATTCAATGACATATATATATATATATATATATATATATATATATATATATATATATATATATCTAGAATTCGCAAGAGCAGCGAAATATTCAAAACACTGATCTCTGGCCGACGGAGACTCGAACCTACGAACCTCATGACAAGGTACGCAGTGCTTTGCCGACCGTACCACACTGGTCCAATACCTTGGCATCCAGCTTTCGCTAGACGTTATTCCAAGGCAGCCAGCTTTCAGGCAGGAGGCTTACAGCTTTCATTCATCCTGTACCTTCAGAGGTTCGGTTCGAGTCCCTGGCAGATCAGTGTTTATTAAAATATATATATATATATATATATATATATATATATATATATATATATGTCGAAAAGTGCAGCTTCGTAGGTCTCCGAGTCCTCCCGTCGGCCAGAGATGCAGTCGAGCTTATCATTATACCTGATATTAATATATATGAATGTATCATGAGTATGAAGATAAGATGAGTATAGTACTATATATATATATATATATATATATATATATATATATATATATATATATATATATATATATATATATATATTATATATTATATACGTACATAGATGGTGATAATGTTTGCTATTGAGAATTTTTTCAAGTAGAACGTTTTCGGACATCCCAGAGAGTTTCGTTCACAAGCTGCAGGTAAATTCACAGACATTCTCAGACAGTACCTGCAGCTACCTGCAAGTACTTGCAAGTACCTGCAGTTACCTGCAAGTACTTGCAAGTACCTGCATCAGGCTTCAGATTGTTAGCCCCAAGACTCATCAGTAACTTTCCTGGAACACATTACTTTATTCACTTGCGCCGCCATGATTGCAAGAATTACTAAGACAGACTGAAGTAAAGTTGCACCGACAGCGAAAATGTTTGTATACAAGTTAGCAAAAACTGCAGGCAACACAGCTGGGGCAATCAGTATTATAAATCACCAGTGATGACACAGTCATTACCAGAGATGCTGCTATAGCTTCATTACTAAGGGACAAATACCCACACAGGGAGGCCATTGTCATGAACAACAATTCTGCTGACGACCCCCATCCCGAGATCATTAACTGCCTCATTCCCAGTAGGTTCTGCGGGAAGAACCGACCTAAGTAATATAGTGCTCTGGGATTTCTTTTTCTTGGTTCAACTTTGACGGGCAGCCTATCCTAGACCAGCCTATCCTAGACCAGCCTATCCTAGACCAGCCTATTCTAGACCAGCCTATCCTAGACCAGCCTATCCTAGACCAGCCTATCCTAGACCAGCCTATCCTAGACCAGCATATCCTAGACCAGCCTATCCTAGACCTTTCCACCAAGGGAGAGTCAATCATCTTAACAAGGTGACCAAGATAATCACTGTCAATCCCAACAAATTGGAGAATCTCTTTTCCAAAAAACATAAACATTCAGTTACACAAGACACAGAAGTTTGCATCCAAATATACATCTACACACTTCAATAAAAATTCCAAAGTTATTCAAAGTACGACACACCAGTGTTGAAAGTCTGAAGTCAATCGGAAGAGGCTTTCTAAAGTCATCGCAAAATAACAAAAAGTGTGATGAGTAACATTGACTATAGCACCTGTACATACCAGTAGTTGCTTGAACCTTTACCATTGTTACAATACACCAGTGGTGAAAAATTGAGCCGATCGCATAAGACATTTTGAAGTAATAAATGAAATCAAGCAGCCACTGTTAAGGTACTCATTTGGTCAGTACCAAGTTAACATGGAGGAACACACATGACAATTACACTCCAAATTGGGCCATATTGAGCATAATTGGGCTTGTCCAGTGGAAGGGGAGACGTACACTCATACCACTCAGGGCTTTAAACATAGTCATAGGAATTATAACCTGGAGAAGCGAAATGGTCAAATTTGCTATGGAAGTCCAGGAGATGGCACTCAACCCCTACCTAAGTAAATACCAGCACACATGCTTCAACAATTGATCTAATATCCTGTGACCCCAGTGCGGTAGATGATTGAAAGAATTGCTTTATTTAACCACCTCAGACACGTGTTGTGGTGAGATGAGGACATCCGCTCCCTTCCCACTCCTCATCCCATGCTCCCTTCCCACTCCTCATCCCATGCTTCCTTCCCACTCCTCATCCCATGCTCCCTTCCCACTCCTCATCCCATGCTCCCTTCCCACTCCTCATCCCATGCTCCCTTCCCACTCCTCATCCCATGCTCCTTCCCACTCTCATCCCATGCTCCTTCCACCTCATCCATGCTCCTTCCACTCCTCATCCATGCTCCTTCCCACTCCTCATCCCATGCTCCCTTCCCACTCCTCATCCCATGTTCCCTTCCCACTCCTCATCCCATGCTCCCTTCCCACTTCTCATCCCATGCTCCCTTCCCACTCCTATCCCATGCTCCTTCCACTCCTCATCCATGCTCCTTCCCACTCCTCATCCCATGCTCCTTCCACTCTCATCCATGCTCCTTCCCACTCCTCATCCCATGCTCCTTCCCACTCCTCATCCCATGCTCCTTCCACTCCTCATCCCATGCTCTTTCTATCTTCCACTCCTCATCCCATGCTCCTTCCACTCCTCATCCCATGCTCCTTCTCACTCTCATCCATGCTCCTTCCCTACCTCATCCATGCTCCTTCCACTCCTCATCCCATGCTCCTTCCACTCCTCATCCCATGCTCCTTCCTACTCTCATCCATGCTCCTTCCCTACTCTCATCCATGCTCCTTCTCCTACTCCTCATCCCATGCTCCTTCCACTCCTCATCCCATGCTCCTTCCACTCCTCATCCCATGCTCCTTCCCACTCCTCATCCCATGCTCCTTCCTACTCCTCATCCATGCTCCTTCCACTCCTCATCCATGCTCCTTCCCACTCCTCATCCATGCTCCTTCCACTCTCATCCCATGCTCCTTCCACTCTCATCCATGCTCCTTCCACTCCTCATCCCATGCTCCTTCCACTCCTCATCCCATGCTCCTTCCATCCTCATCCCATGCTCCTTCCACTCCTCATCCCATGCCCTTCCACTCCTCATCCATGCTCCTTCACTCCTCATCCATGCTCCTCTTCCTCTCTCATCCATGCTCCTTCCACTCCTCATCCCATGCTCCTTCCTCCTCATCCATGCTCCTTCCACTCCTCATCCATGCTCTTCCACTCTCATCCTCATGCTCTTCCTCCTCATCCATGCCCTTCCACTCCTCATCCATGCTCCTTCACTCCTCATCCATGCTTTCCCTCATCCATGTCTCTCTCATCCATGCTCCTCTTTCCTCTCTCATCCATGCTCCTTCCCTCCTCATCCCATGCTCCTTCACTCCTCATCCCATGCTCCTTCCACTCCTCATCCCATGCTTCCCTTCTCATCTCCTTCCCTCATCCCATGCTCCTTCCCTACCTCATCCCATGCTCCTTCCACTCTCATCCCATGTCCTTCCCACTCTACCCATGCCCTCTACTCTCCCTAACCCCTCCTTCACCTCAGTTCCTTCCCACCCTTTATTCTTCAGAAGGGTTAACTGGGGGAGGTTACACTACGCAATGCGTAGTGTAAACCCCCATCCCCAGTACCTTACGAGATGCCAGCGGCGGAGTGATGCGTAGTACGCATCACTCCGCTGCTGGCTCTCTCGTAGTGACATCCACAACCAAACCCAGCCATCCAGTCTTACACCCAGCCATCCACCCAGTCATCCACCCAGCCATCCACCCAGCCATCCATCCAGCCATCCACCCAGCCATCCACCCAGCCATCCACCCAGTCATCACCCAGCCATCACCCAGCCATCCACCCAGCCATCCACCCAGCCATCCACCCAGCTATCACCCAGCCATCACCAGCCATCACCCAGTCATCCACCCAGCCATCCACCCAGCCATCCACCCAGCTATCCACCCAGCCATCCACCCAGCCATCCACCCAGCCATCCACCCAGCCATCCACCCAGTCATCCACCCAGCCATCCACCCAGCCATCCACCCAGCCATCCACCCAGCCATCCACCCAGCCATCCACCCAGCCATCCACCCAGCCATCCACCCAGCCATCCACCCACCCACTTTGAATAAACGATGTTATAAGTCGACATTCAGAGACTGAACTGGACTGAACCTTATCATGTTAGCAAGGAAACCATCACCACTAGGTTCACTTCAGGACCGAACCTTATCATGTTAGCAAGAAAACCATCACCACCAGGTTCACTTCAGGACTGAACCTTATCATGTTAGCAAGGAAACCATCACCACCAGGTTCACTTCAGGACTGAACCTTATCATGTTAGCAAGGAAACCATCACCACCAGGTTCACTTCAAGACTGAACCTTATCATGTTAGCAAGGAAACCATCACCACCAGGTTCACTTCAGGACTGAACCTTATCATGTTAGCAAGGAAACCATCACCACCAGGTTCACTTCAAGACTGAACCTTATCATGTTAGCAAGGAAACCATCACCACCAGGTTCACTTCAGGACTGAACCTTATCATGTTAGCAAGGAAACCATCACCACCAGGTTCACTTCAAGACTGAACCTTATCATGTTAGCAAGGAAACCATCACCACCAGGTTCACTTCAGGACTGAACCTTATCATGTTAGCAAGGAAACCATCACCACCAGGTTCACTTCAGGACTGAACCTTATCATGTTAGCAAGGAAACCATCACCACCAGGTTCACTTCAGGACTGAACCTTATCATGTTAGCAAGGAAACCATCACCACCAGGTTCACTTCAGGACTGAACCTTATCATGTTAGCAAGGAAACCATCACCACCAGGTTCACTTCAGGACTGAACCTTATCATGTTAGCAAGAAAACCATCACCACCAGGTTCACTTCAGGACTGAACCTTATCATGTTAGCAAGGAAACCATCACCACCAGGTTCACTTCAGGACCGAACCTTATCATGTTAGCAAGAAAACCATCACCACCAGGTTCACTTCAGGACTGAACCTTATCATGTTAGCAAGGAAACCATCACCCCAGGTTCACTTCAGGACTGAACCTTATCATGTTAGCAAGGAAACCATCACCACCAGGTTCACTTCAGGACCGAACCTTATCATGTTAGCAAGAAAACCATCACCACCAGGTTCACTTCAGGACTGAACCTTATCATGTTAGCAAGGAAACCATCACCACCAGGTTCACTTCAGGACTGAACCTTATCATGTTAGCAAGGAAACATCACCACCAGGTTCACTTCAGGACCGAACCTTATCATGTTAGCAAGGAAACCATCACCCCAGGTTCACTTCAGGACTGAACCTTATCATGTTAGCAAGGAAACCATCACCACTAGGTTCACTTCAGGACCGAACCTTATCATGTTAGCAAGAAAACCATCACCACCAGGTTCACTTCAGGACTGAACCTTATCATGTTAGCAAGGAAACCATCACCACCAGGTTCACTTCAGGACTGAACCTTATCATGTTAGCAAGGAAACATCACCACCAGGTTCACTTCAGGACTGAACCTTATCAAGAATGAAGAATTAGACCCTTTTACAACATTTGGGAATCATTATTGTGGAAACGTTTCGCCAACAAGTGGCTTCCTCAGTCCTGTACAGAGATGAATGATGGAAGAAAAGGAGTTTGAGGTAATCAGTCCCTCACCCTTGAGTCGATGTGTTCAGTCCATCAGTGTTGAGAAAAGTACAACATATGCGCGGAGAAGTAGCTTATATAGTGCAGTCAGGCGAGTGGAGTCAGGAGGAGGCGGAGTTACCACTGGAAAAATACATTAGTGTAAGTAGGTCATGCCTGTAGGTGAGGCAAGCGTTGAAGAATACCCTGTATCAAGATCCCAAGATGCTGATGCGTCTGAGACATGTGATGAAGACCGTTATGTTGAAGAATAAGACGCTTGTGTAACATTTGGGACCGAGTACATCGACTCAAAGCTGAGGGGACTGATCACCTTAAACTCCTCATCTTCAACCATTCATCTCTGTACCGGACTGAAGAAGTCACTGGCTGGCAAAACGTTCCCACAATAATGATTCCCAAATGTTGCAAAAGTTTCCCAAATTATTCAGCTTGTCAGTTTTTGTAAACAATTTACATGTTATCAACTTTACTTATTGACTCCTTCAGTCTGCTAAGAAAGTTACTTCCCTTCTGAAGCTTCTGTAAACTTGGCTTCTTCTTCTCTACTTTCTTATACATTCATTTATAATGACTGATACCCTTTTATGTTTTCTCAGTGGAGCATAATTTATAGTGACCACCACTGACAGTGCCAGTGTCCACCACTGATGGTGCCAGTGTCTACCAATGACAGTGCCAGTGTCCACTACTGATGATGTCAATGTCCATTGACGGTGTCAGTGTCCACTGAAGGTGTCAGTGTCCACCAATGATGGTGCCAGTGCCCACTGGCAGTGTCAGTAGCCATGAATCAACTATGGACGGAGCCATAGGTCTATCAAGTACTGTGATAGTGATTCACCACGTACGGTGATAGGGGTCCACCATGGACGGTGCCAGGGTTAACAACGGACGATACCGGCGGTCCACCACGGACGATACCAGCAGTTCACAATTGACTATGACAGGGGTTCACCACGGACGGCACCAATGTTCCATCAAGGACGGTGCCAGTCTCTGCCACGGACGCTGAGAATTGCATTCCCTCCTCTACCTCACTCCCTCTCCTGAGTACACTACTGCAGCTGCGAACACTCCTGCACCTGAGTACACTCTAACATAGGTTACACAACTGGGGAAACCAGCAGTGTCTTCCAGCACTGGCCTCCTCCAACACGTGATCTCCACCAGCTGTGTACACACACTAGAGAACTTCATGTACACATCCCTAGGAAGACTCCACTTCCTGCCGCTATTACTGACTCCCAACATCCGTGCCTGGTCTTCCTGCCGCTATTACTGACTCCCAACATCCGTGCCTGGTCTTCCTGCCGCTATTACTGACTCCCAACATCCGTGCCTGGTCTTCCTGTCGCTATTACTGACTCCCAACATCCGTGCCTGGTCTTCCTGCCGCTATTACTGACTCCCAACATCCGTGCCTGGTCTTCCTGCCGCTATTACTGACTCCCATCATCCGTGTCTGGTCTTCCTGCCGCTATTACTGACTCCCAACATCCGTGCCTGGTCTTCCTGCCGCTATTACTGACTCCCAACATCCGTGCCTGGTCTTCCTGCAGCTATTACTGACTCCCAACATCCGTGCCTGGTCTTCCTGCAGCTATTACTGACTCCCAACATCCGTGCCTGGTCTTCCTGCCGCTATTACTGACTCCCATCATCCGTGTCTGGTCTTCCTGCCGCTATTACTGACTCTCAACATCCGTGCCTGGTCTTCCTGCCGCTATTACTGACTCCCAACATCCGTGTCTGGTCTTCCTGCCGCTATTACTGACTCCCAACATCCGTGCCTGGTCTTCCTGCCGCTATTACTGACTCCCAACATCCGTGCCTGGTCTTCCTGCCGCTATTACTGACTCCCAACATCCGTGTCTGGTCTTCCTGCCGCTATACGACTCCCATCATCAGTGTCTGGTCTTCCTGCCGCTATTACTGACTCCCAACATCCGTGTCTGGTCTTCCTGCCGCTATTACTGACTCCTCATCATCCGTGTCTGGTCTTCCTGCCGCTATTACTGACTCCCAACATCCGTGCTGGTCTTTCTGCAGCTATTACTGACTCCAACATCCGTGCCTGGTCTTCCTGCCGCTATTACTGACTCCCAACATCCGTGTCTGGTCTTCCTGCCGCTATTTGACTCCACATCGTGTCTGGTCTTCCTGCCGCTATTACTGACTCCCAACATCCGTGCTGGTCTTCCTGCCGCTATTACTGACTCCCAACATCCGTGTCTGGTCTTCCTGCCGCTATTACTGACTCCCATCATCCGTGTCTGGTCTTCCTGCCGCTATTACTGACTCCCAACATCCGTGTCTGGTCTTCCTGCGCTATTACTGACTCCCAACATCCGTGCCGGTCTTCCTGCCGCTATTATGACTCCCAACATCCGTGCTGGTCTTCCTGCCGCTATTACTGACTCCATCATCCGTGCTGGTCTTCCTGCCGCTATTACTGACTCCAACATCGTGCCTGGTCTTCCTGCCGCTATTACTGACTCCCAACATCCGTGTCTGGTCTTCCTGCCGCTATTACTGACTCCCAACATCCGTGTCTGGTCTCTGCCGCTATACTGACTCCAACATCTGCTGGTCTTCCTGCGCTAACTGACCACATCCGTGTGTCTTCTGCCATACTGACTCAACATCCGTCTGCTTCCTGCCGCTATACTGACTCCAACATCCGTGCTGGTCTTCCTGCCGCTATTCTGACTCCACATCCGTGTTGGTCTTCCTGCCGCATCTGACTCCAACATCCGTGCTGGTCTTCTGCGCTATTACGACCCAACATCGTGTCTGGTCTTCTGCGTATACTGACTCAACATCCGTCTGGTCTTCTGCCGCTATACTGACTCCCAACATCGTGTCTGGTCTTCCGCCGCTATTACTGACTCCAACATCCGTGCTGGTCTTCCGCTATTACTGACTCCAACATCCGTGCTGGTCTTCCTGCCGCTATACTGATCAACATCCGTGCTGGTCTTCCTGCCGCTTAGCTCCATCATCGTGTGGTCTTCCTGCGCTATACTGACCCCAACATCCGTGCTGGTCTTCTGCCGCTATACTGACTCCACATCCGTGTGGTCTTCCTGCCGCTATTACTGACTCCCAACATCCGTGCTGGTCTTCCTGCGCTATTACTGACTCCAACATCCGTGCTGGTCTTCCGCGCTTACTGACTCCCACATCGTCGGTCTTCCTGCCGCTATTACGACTCAACATCCGTGCGGTCTTCCTGCCGCAACTGACTCCAACATCCGTGCTGGTCTTCCTGCCGCTTTACTGACCCAACATCTGCTGGTCTTCCTGCGCTATTCGCCCCACATCCGTGCTGGTCTTCCTGCCGCTATACTGACCCAACATCTGCTGTTTCCTGCGCTATACTGACTCCCAACATCCGTCTGGTCTTCCTGCGCTATTACTGACCCCAACATCCGTGCCTGGTCTTCCTGCGCTATATGTCCCAACATCCGTGTCTGGTCTTCTGCCGCTATTACTGACTCCCAACATCGTGTCTGGTCTCTGCCTATTACGACTCCCCATCCGTGCTGGTCTTCCTGCCGCTATTACTGACTCCCAACATCCGTGCTGGTCTTCCGCCTATTACTGACCCCAACATCGCTGGTCTTCTGCCTATTACTGACTCCCAACATCCGTGCTGGTCTTCCTGCGCATCTGACTCCAACATCCGTCTGTCTTCCTGCCTATTACACTCCACATCCGTGCGTCTCGCCGCTATACTGACTCAACATCCGTGCTGGTCTTCCTGCCGCTAACTGACCCCAACATCCGTGCTGGCTTCTGCCGCTATTACTGACTCCACATCCGTGCTGGTCTTCTGCCGCTATTACTGACTCCCAACATCCGTTCGGTCTTCCTGCCGCTATTACTGACTCCAACATCCGTGCGGTCTTCCTGCGCTATTGACTCCCAACATCCGTGCTGGTCTTCTGCCGCTATTACTGACTCCCAACATCCGTGCTGGTCTTCCTGCCGCTATTACTGACTCCCAACATCCGTGTCTGGTCTTCCTGCCGCTATTACTGACTCCACATCCGTGTCTGGTCTTCCTGCCGCTATTACTGACTCCCAACATCCGTGACTGGTCTTCCTGCCGCTATTACTGACTCCCAACATCCATGTCTGGTCTTCCTGCCGCTATTACTGACTCCCAACATCCGTGTCTGGTCTTCCTGCCGCTATTACTGACTCCCAACATCCGTGTCTGGTCTTCCTGCCGCTATTACTGACTCCCATCATCCGTGTCTGGTCTTTCTGCCGCTATTACTGACTCCCAACATCCGTGTCTGGTCTTCCTGCCGCTATTACTGACTCCCAACATCCGTGTCTGGTCTTCCTGCCGCTATTACTGACTCCCAACATCCGTGCCTGGTCTTCCTGCCGCTATTACTGACTCCCATCATCAGTGTCTGGTCTTCCTGCCGCTATTACTGACTCCAAACATCCGTGTCTGGTCTTCCTGCGCTATTACTGACTCCCAACATCCGTGTCTGGTCTTCTGCCGCTATTACTGACTCCCAACATCCGTGTCTGGTCTTCCTGCCGCTATTACTGACTCCCAACATCCGTGTCTGGTCTTCTGCCGCTATTACGACTCCACATCCGTGTCTGGTCTTCCTGCCGCTATTACTGACTCCCAACATCCGTGTCTGGTCTTCCTGCCGCTATTACTGACTCCCAACATCCGTGTCTGGTCTTCCTGCCGCTATTACTGACTCCCATCATCCGTGTCTGGTCTTTCTGCCGCTATTACTGACTCCCAACATCCGTGTCTGGTCTTCCTGCCGCTATTACTGACTCCATCATCGTGTCTGGTCTTCCTGCCGCTATTACTGACTCCCACATCCGTGTCTGGTCTTTCTGCCGCTATTACTGACTCCCAACATCCGTGTCTGGTCTTCCTGCCGCTATTACTGACTCCCACATCCGTGTCTGGTCTTCCTGCCGCTATTACTGACTCCCATCATCCGTGCCTGGTCTTCCAGGTGTTCTCCTGAGCCAGCTGGTGCTGGTGTAGCGCAGCTGGTGCTGGTGTAGCGCAGCTGGTGCTGGTGTAGCGCAGCTGGTGCTGGTGTAGCGCAGCTGGTGCTGGTGTAGCGTAGCTGGTGCTGGTGTAGCTAGCTGGTGCTGGTGTCTGGTACTGTAACTGTGCTGGTGCTGCTGGGCTGTTATGTAGCTGGTGCTGGTGTAGCGAGCGGTGTCTGGTGTAGCGCTAGCTGGTGCTTGTAGCGACAGCTGGTGCTGGTAGCTACTTCGTGTGCCGCTGGTCTAGGTGCTGCACTGTGCTGTGTAGCGGCTGTGCATGTGTGGTTCTGGTCTGGTGTAGCGACTGTGCTGCGTGTAGCATAGTTTGGTGCTGGGTAGCGTAGCTGTTGCTGGTGATACGAGCTGGTGCTGGTGTAGCATAGCTGGTCTTTAGCGTAGTGGTGCTTGTAGCTGAGGCATCTGGTGTGGTGTATGCAAGCTAGTGCTGTACGTGCTGGTCTGTGGTATGCTGGTTAGGCACTGTGCTGGTGTAGCGCACTGGTGCTGTGTAGATAGCTGGTCTGTGTAGCTAGCTGGTGCTGGTGTTAGGTGTAGCTAGCAGGTTGGTGCTGGTGTAGCGTAGCTGGTGCTGGTGTAGCGTAGCTGGTGCTGGTGTAGCGCAGCTGGTGCTGGTGTAGCGTAGCTGGTGCTGTGTTAGACGAGCTGTGCTGTAGGAGCTGGTGCATCGTTGTGGTAGCTGGTGTGCTTATCCTAGGGTGCTGGTGTAGCGTAGTCTGTCTGGTGATAGCGCATCTGGTGACTAGGGATCTTAAAGTAAGAGAGATATCTTTAAATGAAGTGAGGACATCTTTAAATGTAAGATGAGGGATATCTTAATGTAGCAGAGGAACTGAGATAGATGGTTTTTATGTAGATAGGACATCTTAAATAAGATGAGGAATCTTTAAATGTAAGATAGAGGGAATCTTTAAATGTAGATGAGGATATCTTTAAATGTAGATGAGGGATATCTTTAATGTAGATAGGAATCTTTAAATGTAAGAAGGGTATCTTTAAATGTGATAGGAGGAGATATCTTTAAATGTAAGATAGAGGACATCTTTAAATTAGATAGAGGAATCTTTAATGTAAGATGAGGTATCTTTAAATGTAAGATAGAGGATACTTTTAGTGGATAGAGGGATATCTTTAAATGTAGTAGGATCTAAGGATGAGGATATCTTTAAATGTAAGAAGGGATATCTTTAATGAAGATAGGGGACATCTTTAAATGTAAGATGAGATATCTTTAAATGTAAGATAGAGGATCTTTAATGAGATAGAGGAATCTTTAAATGTAAGATAGAAGATATCTTTAAATGTAAGATAGAGAATCTTTAAATGTAGGATAGAAAGATATCTTTAAATGTAAGACAGAGGAATCTAAATGAAGTAGAAAATATCTTTAAATGTAAGATAGAGGGATATCTTTAAATGTAAGATAGAAAGATATCTTTAAATGTAAGACAGGGGATATCTTTAAAGAAGATAGAAAGATATCTTTAAATGTAAGATAGAGGGACATCTTTAAATGTAAGATAGAGGATATCTTTAAATGTAAGATAGAGGATATCTTTAAATGTAGATAGAAAGATATCTTTAAATGTAAGATAGAGGATATATTTAAATGTAGGATAGAAGTATCTTTAAATGTAAGACAGAGGATATCTTTAAATGTAAGATAGAAAGAATCTTAAATGTAAGATAGAGGGACATCTTTAAATGTAAGATAGAGGATATCTTTAAATGTAAGATAGAGGGATATCTTTAAATGTAAGATAGAGGGATATCTTTAAATGTAAGATAGAGGGATATCTTTAAATGTAAGATAGAGGGATATCTTTAAATGTAAGATAGAGGGACATCTTTAAATGTAAGATAGAAAGATATCTTTAAATGTAAGATAGAGGGACATCTTTAAATGTAAGATAGAGGGATATCTTTAAATGTAAGATAGAGGGATATCTTTAAATGTAAGATAGAAGGATATCTTTAAATGTAAGATAGAGGGATATCTTTAAATGTAAGATAGAGGGACATCTTTAAATGTAAGATAGAAAGATATCTTTAAATGTAAGATAGAGGGATATCTTTAAATGTAGGATAGAAAGATATCTTTAAATGTAAGACAGAGGGATATCTTTAAATGTAAGATAGAAAGATATCTTTAAATGTAAGATAGAGGGATATCTTTAAATGTAAGATAGAAAGATATCTTTATATGTAAGACAGAGGGATATCTTTAAATGTATGATAGAGGGATATCTTTAATGTAAGATAGAGGGATATCTTTAAATATAATATAGGGGATATCTTTAAATGTAAGATTGGGGATACGTTTAAATGTAAGATAGAGAGATATCTTTAAATATAAGACAGAGGGATATCTTTAAATGTAGGATAGAGAGATGTCTTTAATATCTTGTTCATTTACCCGGAGTCACAGTCGGGTTGAAGCAGTCTCTGTTCACAAGATAGTGTTCATAAGTTAGTACTTACATCGTTTCGCACATTCTTGTGCAGTTCTTAAACATTATTATTGCTCTTTCCTTCCTAGTTGGTGTGAGCTGGTGTGAGAGCAGGTGGTGTGGTGTGAGCTGGTGTGAGAGCAGGTGGTGTGGTGTGAGAGCAGGTCGTGTAGTGTGAGCTTGTGTGAGAGCAGATGGTGTGGTGTGAGCTGGTGTGAAAGCAGGTGGTGTGGTGTGAAAGCAGGTGGTTTGGTGTGAGCTGGTGTGAGAGCAGGTGGTGTGGTGTGAGAGCAGGTGGTGTGGTGTGAGAGCAGGTGGTGTGGTGTGAGAGCAGGTGGTGTGGTGTGAGAGCAGGTGGTGTGGTGTGAGAGCAGGTGGCGTAGTGTGAGAGCAGGTGGTGTGGTGTGAGAGAAGGTGGTGTGACGTGAGAGCAGGTGATGTGGTGTGAGAGAAGGTGGTGTGACGTGAGAGCAGGTGATGTGGTGTGAGAGCAGGTGGTGTGGTGTGAGAGCAGGTGGTGTGGTGTGAGAGCAGGTGGTGTGGTGTGAGAGCAGGTGGTGGGGTGTGAGAGCTGGTGGTGTGGTGTGAGAGCAGGTGGTGTGGTATGAGAGCAGGTGGTGTGGTGTGAGAGCAGGTGGTGTGGTGTGAGAGCAGGTTGTGTGGTGTGAGAGCAGGTGGTGTGGTGTGAGAGCAGGTGGTGTGGTGTGAGAGCAGGTGGTGTGGTGTGAGAGCAGGTGGTGTGGTGTGAGAGCAGGTGGTGTGGTGTGAGAGCAGGTGGTGTGGGTCAGCCACCTTCACTAACACATAACTCTCACTGGAGTCCTCAACACCATCACTCTTACAAATACTGTTTTGTTTTTCAACCCTCTATTCTTCACTCTTTTAGTTTATTTCACTCATCTAAACTTCTCTTCCCTTACATTTACTTCCCATCTTTCACTAGTTCATCATTACCCGTATTTTTTATATTCATTATTTTCTCAGCGTACACTTCCTCCGTTAGTTGATTTTTTTATTGCTCCTAATGTTGCTTCTAACAGCATTTTTCAAAGTTGGTAAATCATTTACTCCTTTTATGGGTATTTTCTGGTTTATCACCATTTTCATTTATCATCTGAACGCTCTAACTGTATTTTTTTTTATTATTATTCCAGTTTATCGTCCCCTGCCTATCTCTCGCATTCTTCTTCTTCCCTGCCGTGTATCTATCAACTTAGCATTGTTTCTGTCTACTGCTCTTACTAGCGCTTCTAGTGACTATCAGCTGGAAGCAACACAACGAGCGCCTCTAGTGACTATCAGCTGGAAGCAACACAACGAGCGCCTCTAGTGACCATCAGCTGGAAGCAACACAACGAGGCGCCTCTAGTGACTATCAGCTGGAAGCAACACAACGAGCGCCTCTAGTGACCATCAGCTGGAAGCAACACAACGAGGCACCTCTAGTGACTATCAGCTGGAAGCAACACAACGAGCGCCTCTAGTGACCATCAGCTGGAAGCAACACAACGAGCGCCTCTAGTGACCATCAGCTGGAAGCAACACAACGAGGCGCCTCTAGTGACTATCAGCTGGAAGCAACACAACGAGCGCCTCTAGTGACCATCAGCTGGAAGCAACACAACGAGCGCCTCTAGTGACTATCAGCTGGAAGCAACACAACGAGGCGCCTCTAGTGACTATCAGCTGGAAGCAACACAACGAGCGCCTCTAGTGACCATCAGCTGGAAGCAACACAACGGGCGCCTCTAGTGACTATCAGCTGGAAGCAACACAACGAGCGCCTCTAGTGACCATCAGCTGGAAGCAACACAACGAGGCGCCTCTAGTGACTATCAGCTGGAAGCAACACAACGAGCGCCTCTAGTGACCATCAGCTGGAAGCAACACAACGAGCGCCTCTAGTGACCATCAGCTGGAAGCAACACAACGAGGCGCCTCTAGTGACTATCAGCTGGAAGCAACACAACGAGCGCCTCTAGTGACCATCAGCTGGAAGCAACACAACGAGCGCCTCTAGTGTCTATCAGCTGGAAGCAACACAACGAGCGCCTCTAGTGACCATCAGCTGGAAGCAACACAACGAGCGCCTCTAGTGACCATCAGCTGGAAGCAACACAACGAGCGCCTCTAGTGACCATCAGCTGGAAGCAACACAACGAGCGCCTCTAGTGACCATCAGCTGGAAGCAACACAACGAGCGCCTCTAGTGACCATCAGCTGGAAGCAACACAACGAGCGCCTCTAGTGACCATCAGCTGGAAGCAACACAACGAGCGCCTCTAGTGACTATCAGCTGGAAGCAACACAATGAGCGCTTCTAGTGACCATCAGCTGGAAGCAACACAACGAGCACCTCTAGTGACCATCAGCTGGAAGCAACACAACGAGCGCCTCTAGTGACTATCAGCTGGAAGCAACACAACGAGCGCCTCTAGTGACCATCAGCTGGAAGCAACACAACGAGCGCCTCTAGTGACCATCAGCTGGAAGCAACACAACGAGCACCTCTAGTGACCATCAGCTGGAAGCAACACAACGAGCGCCTCTAGTGACTATCAGCTGGAAGCAACACAATGAGCGCTTCTAGTGGCCATCAGCTGGAAGCAACACAACGAGGCGCCTCTAGTGACTATCAGCTGGAAGCAACACAATGAGCGCTTCTAGTGGCCATCAGCTGGAAGCAACACAACGAGGCGCCTCTAGTGACTATCAACTGGAAGCAACACAATGAGCGCCTTTAGTGACCATCAGCTGGAAGCAACACAACGAGCGCTTCTAGTGGCCATCAGCTGGAAGCAACGCAATGAGCGCTTCTAGTGGCCATCAGCTGGAAGCAACACAACGAGGCGCCTCTAGTGACTATCAGCTGGAAGCAACACAATGAGCGCCTCTAGTGACCATCAGCTGGAAGCAACACAACGAGGCGCCTCTAGTGATTATCAGCTGGAAGCAACACAACGAGCGCTTCTAGTGGCCATCAGCTGGAAGCAACACAATGAGCACCTCTAGTGACTATCAGCTGGAAGCAACACAACGAGCGCCTCTAGTGACTATCAGCTGGAAGCAACACAATGAGCGCTTCTAGTGGCCATCAGCTGGAAGCAACACAACGAGGCGCCTCTAGTGACCATCAGCTGGAAGCAACACAACGAGCGCTTCTAGTGGCCATCAGCTGGAAGCAACACAACGAGCGCCTCTAGTGACCATCAGCTGGAAGCAACACAAGAGCGCCTCTAGTGACCATCAGCTGGAAGCAACACAACGAGCGCTTCTAGTGACCATCAGCTGGAAGCAACACAACGAGCGCTCTAGTGACCATCAGCTGGAAGCAACACAACGAGGCGCCTCTAGTGACTATCAGCTGGAAGCAACACAACGAGCACCTCTAGTGACTATCAGCTGGAAGCAACACAACGAGGCGCCTCTAGTGACCATCAGCTGGAAGCAACACAACGAGCACCTCTAGTGACCATCAGCTGGAAGCAACACAATGAGCGCCTCTAGTGACCATCAGCTGGAAGCAACACAACGAGCGCTTCTAGTGACCATCAGCTGGAAGCAACACAACGAGCACCTCTAGTGACTATCAGCTGGAAGCAACACAACGAGGCGCCTCTAGTGACTATCAGCTGGAAGCAACACAACGAGCGCCTCTAGTGACCATCAGCTTGAAGCAACACAACGAGGCGCCTCTAGTGACTATCAGCTGGAAGCAACACAACGAGTACCTCTAGTGACTATCAGCTGGAAGCAACACAACGAGGCGCCTCTAGTGACTATCAGCTGGAAGCAACACAACGAGCGCCTCTAGTGACCATCAGCTGGAAGCAACACAACGAGCGCCTCTAGTGACCATCAGCTGGAAGCAACACAACGAGCGCCTCTAGTGACCATCAGCTGGAAGCAACACAACGAGCGCCTCTAGTGACCATCAGCTGGAAGCAACACAACACATGCTTGGAGACACATATGCAACAGATGGGTATCTTTGCTATTGGCTGAAAAGTTTCGTCTACACAGTAGGATTCTTCAGTTAAATACAGATGATGTAATAAGTGCAACAACCTTGAGGTGGTCAGTCCCTCAGCCTGGAGAAGTGTTTAGTTTCATAATTTGTATTATATACCATTTTCGACATAAACACATACGTTATTGGTCAGTCTTAGAGTATTTTATGTTTGCTTCCACTGTTTGGGTTTCTCCTCTCCTTCGTCTTCCTTCTCGCTCTACTAATACTCATTAAACTAATACTTTTGTTTTTCTTAATTATATTCGTTGATGCATCGTAATTACTTTTTTTTCAGTTTTTAGCTTCAAGAGAAAAGCAATTTTCGTAACATTCCATCTTTGAGTTTTCTCGAAAAACATTCAGGGACTTATTTAGTGTTAGGTGAACAGGAACAGCAGACGTCAGGAGACCTTCCCATACCTCTTTTCCTCAACAACTGAAAACTTGCAGATATCTATGGGCAAGGTAACAGGAAGAACAAGTGTAAGCAGACTTGCCCAGACGTCTCGCCCTGCCAGGTGATCGTTCCCAGAACCTGTCGGGTGTGTTTGCTAAAAAGTAAATATTTAGAATTACCTATTTGTAGCTACAGGAGTGGAGCTATGTTTTCTACTGCCCAGGTCACGGTGTTTGAATTGAAATATACATCTTCTTAAGGTTGCAGAGATTGTAGCATCTTTTCAAGTTTGAATTCATGGTTAAGTTCTTCATGGGATATTTATTTTCATAGTCTTATTTGTATCCGTTTTAAGGAGCACGTAAGCTAATAACATGTTCATTTTTCCACTATAATCCACCTTGTCCATAATTACTATCGCATTTGCTTTGTCTGTTTCGTAAGGTGAAGTCCAGGATCTTTCCTTAATTCATGGTATAACTTAAAAAAATCTTTGAGGACAATTGTGTTGCAGAGGTCTGAAACACAATTGTCCTCAAAGATTTGTTAAGTTATACCATAAATTAAGGAAAGATCCTGGACTCCACCTGACGAAACAGACAAAGCAAATGCGATAGTAATTATGGACAAGGTGGATTATAGTGGAAAAATGAACATGTTATTAGAAGACGGGGGAACTTACGTGCCTTCTTTATGTCTTCTTCGGTGTATATAATTATGTCTCCCCTCAATATCCCAGTCCCAGTCCTCCTTCACTCAGCGTCTCTCTACAAAAGTGAAGGCTCGTTTAAGTCTTGTGGACTAGCAGGAACCATAGCACCACTTACCTTGCTAATATTTTGACAAATGTAAATCTGAATAAGTTTACTATGTTGGGTAGAGGAAAATATTTGATAGTGTTCCGCTAAATAAGATTCCTCGAGTCTACAGATGAACAGTGTCACCTCCACGACCAAAGAGTAAATTTACTTAACTACGCGTACTTACCAAACTGGACTCACTT
This sequence comes from Cherax destructor, assembly GCA_009830355.1. Lineage (NCBI taxonomy): Eukaryota > Metazoa > Arthropoda > Malacostraca > Decapoda > Parastacidae > Cherax > Cherax destructor. The sequence continues at coordinate 24,692 of WNWK01009944.1, read as the reverse complement.
ATATATTCGTGGCTACAGGAGTACTGGTCCCAGCTACTCACGAACGGACGGACGGATGGGTCACACACACACACACACACACACACACACACACACACACACAGGGATAACAGGGAAGGCACTCCAATGGATCAGGGAATACCTGTCAGGAAGACAGCAGCGAGTCATGTTACGTGGCGAGGTGTCAGAGTGGGCGCCAGTGACGAGTGGGGTTCCACATGGGTCAGTCCTAGTACCGGTGCTGTTTCTGGTATTTGTGAACGACATGACGGAAGGAATAGACTCCGAAGTATCCCTGTTTGCGGATGATGTGAAGTTGATGAGAAGAATTCAATCGGATGAGGACCAGGCAGAACTACAAAGGGTCCTGGACAAGCTGCATGCCTGGTCCAGCAAATGGCTCCTGGAGTTCAACCCCCCCAAGTGCAAAGTCATGAATATTGGGGAAGTGCAAAGAAGACCGAAGACGGAGTACAGTCTAGGGGGCCAGAGACTACAAACCTCACTCGAGGAAAAAGATCTGGGGGTGAGTATAACACCAGGCACACATCAACCAAATAACTGCTGCAGCATATGGGCGCCTAGCAAACCTACGAACAGCATTCCGACATCTTAATAAGGAATCGTTCAGGACCTTGTACACTGTGTACGTTAGGCCCATACTGGAGTATGAAGCACCAGTTTGGAACCCACACCTAGCCAAGCACGTAAAAACACTAGAGAAAGTGCTAAGGTTTGCAACAAGACTAGTCCCGGAGCTAAGGGGTATGTCCTATGAGGAGAGGTTAAGGTAAATCGACATGACGACACTGGAGGATAGGAGAGAGAGGGGGGACTTGATAACGACAGGAATTGACAAGGTGGACAGAGACAAAATGTTCCAGAGATGGGACACAGCAACAAGGGAACACAGTTGGAAGTTGAAGACTCAGATGAATCACAGGGATGTTAGGAAGTATTTCTTCAGTCACAGAGTGGTCAGGAAGTGGAATAACTTGGGAAGTGATGTAGTGGAGGCAGGATCCATTGTCATATATACCATATGTGCTATACTTGTGTAGTATATGTACTAATTGTACTATACTTGTGTAGTATATATTGTATTACCAGCTGTTATAGTTAGGATCCCTTTGAACCTGTGACGTCACATGCGCTCTCATGTGAGACGCTTCCCTCGGGCATCGCTCTCACTTCCTAGGGCCGGGCACGACGACCAGGTAGGGGTACTGGCGCTCCCCCCCACATTAAGTTAATACACTGTTACTATCCCCCCGAGTGTTTCTCTACGTCCATGATTATTCTCCAAGAACCTCGTATAACAATTTTGGGGTTCTTGGAGATAAAGGTTGGTCGTAGGGAAACTATCGTAGGGTGGTAACGATATATTGAGTAAGTGAGGAAGGATGCCAGCCATACCTGTTGGTCTTGCCTATGCCTACCGTCAAGTGAGGGCGAATGCCCCGGGCTAGCATCTTACATGAAGGGCGCGTGACGTCACAGGTTCAAAAGGGATCCTAACTATAACAGCTGGTACTACACACATATACTATACAAGTATATACATATGGTACATATGACACCATTCATAGCTTCAAGAAGAGGTATGATAAAGCTCATGGCGCAGGGAGAGTGACCCAGTAGTGGCCAGTGAAGAGGCGGGGCCAGGAGCTATGACTCGACCCCTGCAACCACACCTAGGTGAGTACACACACACACACACACACACACACACACACGCACGTACGCACGCACACACATACAAAGCTTTGAGAAGAGGTATGATAAAGTTCATGAAGCAGGGAGTGACCCAGTAGCGATCAGTGAAGAGGCGAGGCCAGGAGCTATGAATCGACTTCTGCAGCCACAATTAGGTGAGTACACGCACACATACACACACACACAAGTGGCCAGGAGCTATGTATCGACCCCTGCAACCACAAATAGGTGAATACACACACACACTTCTCATGGAGAAGATTATCAGGAGAAGAGTGGTGGAATACCTAGAAAGGAATGAGCTTATCAACGACATCCAGCACGGTTTCAGGGATGGGAAATCTTGTCACAAACCTACTGGAGTTCTATGACAAGGTGACAGCAGTAAGACAAGAGAGAGAGGGGTGGGTAGATTGCATTTTCTTGGACGTTTGAGAAAGTTCCATACAAGAGATTACTGCAAAAGCTGGAGGACCAAGTAGAGATAACAGGGAAGGCACTGCAATGGATCAGGGAATACCTGTCAGGAAGATAACAGCAAATCATGGTACATGGCGAGGTGTCAGAGTGGGCACCGGTGACGAGTCGGGTTCCACAGGGGTCAGTCCTGGAACCGGTGCTGTATCTGGTATTTGTGAACGACATGACGGAAGGAATAGACTCCGAAGAGTCCCTGTTTGCAGATGATGTGAAGTTGATGAGAAGAATTCAATCAGACGAGGACCAGGCAGAACTACAAAAGGATCTGGACAGGCTGCAGGCCTTGTCCAGAAACTGGCTCCTGGAGTTCAACCCCACCAAGTGCAAAGTCATGAAGATTGGGGAAGGGCAAAGAAAACCACAGACGGAGTACAGTCTAGGGGGCCAGATACTACAAACCTCACTCAAGGAAAAGGAGGTTCTTGGGGTAAGTATAACACCGGGCACATCTCCTGAGGCGCACATCAACCAAATAACTGCTGCAGCATATGGGCGCCTGGCAAACCAAAGAACAGCATTCCGACATCTTAATAAGGAATTATTCAGGACCCTGTACGCTGTGTACGTTAGGCCCATATTGGAGTATGCAGCACCAGTTTGGAACCCACGCCTATCCAAGCACGTAAGGAAACTAGAGAAAGTGCAAAGGTTTGCAACAAGACTAGTCCCGGAGCTAAGGGGTATGTCCTACGAGGAGAGGTTAAGGGAAATCGACCTGACGACACTGGAAGACAGGAGTGATAAGGGGGATATGACAACGACATATAAAATACTGAGAGGAGTCGACAAGGTTGACAGAGACAGAATGTTCCAGAGATAGGACACAGCAACAAGGGGTCACAGCTGGAAGTTGAAGACTCAGATGAATCACAGGGATGTTAGGAAGTATTTCTTCAGTCACAGAGTTGTCAGGAAGTGGAATAGTCTGGGAAGTGATGTAGGATCCAGGAAGTGATGTTGGAGGCAGGATCCATACATAGCTTTAAGAAGGGGTATGTTAAAGCTCATGGAGCGGGAAGAGTGACCTAGTAGCGGCCAGTGAAGAGGCGGGTCCAGGAGCTGTGATTCGACCCCTGCAACTACAACTAGGTGAGTACACACACACACACACACTATTCCTGACGTCATGCGCCTTAGTATACCCACTCTTAAAATTGAGTACGAAATTTGCTTGCACAATTTCCTCATCTGATTGAGTGTGCGTCTCTCTCTCTCTCTCTCTCTCTCTCTCTCTCTCTCTCTCTCTCTCTCTCTCTCTCTCTCTCTCGTCTGTGTGTGTGTGTATATGTGTGTTAACCTATATGTGGCACAGGGGTCGAGTCTCAGCTCCTGGTCCCCGCCTCTTAACTTGCCACTTGCAAATAAATAACAAAAAGGCACAATACCCTACTTCTAACTTTCACAGTCGCCGTCTGGTTGAATTCTCTCTTATGCACAACTTTCCTTGTATGAATCTTAGTCGTGTCTCTGTAGATGCCTTCCTTTCCCATTACATTGTAAAATGCTCCAAACTTCAGAACACCCGTGACTTAACCTGATTCTTTTTCCCCCTTCTCCCTCTTTCCCTTTCCACTTTCTCCTTTGGATTTTCTTTTTTCTGCATTGGGTGTTTGGTCCATTATTATTTTCCCCCTCTTTGTTTTTGTTCTTACCCTTTGTGGGCCCCTAGCTCCCTTGCAGTGCTCCTCTTTCTTAGTCTGATTGACTCCACTATTACTACTACTACCTCTACCACTACTCTTCTTCCTTTCCTACTACCTCTCTTGTCCCGTCCCTGTCTGCTGGCCTATATATACTCCCTCCTTCTCTCCTTTCTCATCTGGAAAAGACCCGGGCCGAGACAAGACTGGCGAACCTACTACATACACATCTTCGTGTTAGTGTGACTTTGTAAATGGTCCAAGTCGGACCGAAACGTCGTCGTAAGCTCCTCTCTTCTATGTGCGGGTTATTTGTGTATTGCCACTTGCAAGATTCACTCCTTAACCTCGTGGGCCCCATCGTACCTGCTCTTCAAGCTATGTACAGAGCCTGCGTCCACCACTTCAAGATTATTCCACCTTCCGACCTCCCCGAGACTGAAGAAATACTTCCTGACATCTCTGTAGCTCATCTGTGTCTTTAATTTCCAGCCGTGTCACTGAGTTCCCGTTTCCTACCTCTCAAACATCTTGTCACTGTCTACCTTATCAATATCTTCCCTAGTTCTCCCGTCTTCCAGCATTGTAAGATTCGGTTCCATTAACGTCTCCTCATAGCTCATACCTTTTACCTGAGGACCATGTCTTGTTGCGAACCTCTGCACTCTCTCCAGTTTCTTCACATGCTTCCTCAGGTGTGGGTACCATACTGATGCCTCGCCCTCCATGACATACGTTGTATGTGATTCCTGAACCTGCTTCCTCAGGTGTGGGTACCATACTGATGCCTCGCCCTCCATGACATACGTTGTATGTGATTCCTGAACCTGCTTCCTCAGTTGTGGGTACCATACTGATGCCTCGAGCTCCAAGACATACGTTGTATGTGATTCCTGAACCTGTTGAGATTTCTAAGCCAAGTCTTTCCAGGCACTTTATACAACATATGTCAGGTCCATTCTGGAATATGCAGCACCAGTATGGAGCCCGCACTTGAGGAAGCCTGTCAAGAATCTGGTGATGGTACATATGCAGTATGTAATTTAGCAGGAATCAGCATACTTCACAGATAGTGGATGGTGATAGTTATGAACACTTTAGTTTACTCGTAAAAGTTAGAAGTTATACAGGTGAATGCAGATATGTAAATATAGATGCCAAAATGTTTCTGTTTGAATTTTCCTCTTCAAAATATACATTATTCGATATTTACACAGAATATAAAAAATATACAGTTATACAGTCAATGAGTCAGTCAGTCAGTCAGTCAGTCAGTGTGCCTTTGTCTGTCTCCCTGAGAGTGATGTAAACACCAGAGGTGTTTATGCCTCGGTGTGTCTTCAGTGGATATAGTATGAATTCATATGTTTTAATACTATATTAGCTATATGTTATATTAGCTCTGTTTTTCTACACACCTCTTTGACATCATTATGATGTACAGAAGAGTATAATTTGATTAGCATGCCTCAAAAGTAGTGGTTTTGTCGAGTTTGCTTCCAGATTTAGTTTTATTCAGTCATGTGGAGAGAATAGTATACAAGATAGACTGACTGGAGACTTCCAGCTAACCTTAATTCGTGGGGAAGGAGGCTCCTTCAAGATCTCTATTATTTTCAGGCAAGAAAATAGGCGTAGTACAAACAATCAATGATACTTAATTACTCCCCGTTTTGGGGGGTGCCTTAATATTACAATTATTTAACTACAAGTGAAATATTTTATAGAAGATTGAGTGTAGTGATGAGCCTACGTCTGAGAGTACTCATGTACAGTAACAAGTTAAGTGGATTAACTTAACCACAACTTTTTCGCTATAGCAACTTTACTGCTGGATCTTACACCTTCCCCTTTGATTCACTTCCCTGTATATGCAACCTCTATAACTGTCATCATTTTGAAAATGAGAGAGAGAGAGAGAGAGAGAGAGAGAGAGAGAGAGAGAGAGAGAGAGAGAGAGAGAGAGAGAGAGAGAGAGAGAGAGAGAGAGAGAGAGAGAGAGAGAGAGAGAGGAGAAAGAGAGTACATGGGAAATAATAGCAAAACACTTGGAAGCCAACACCGAGTCAATCTGCTGAGAACTATTTACTTGCACCTAGATTAAGAATTATTGTGAATAATCTAGTTGTGTGAGGCAAGGATAGAAAAGCAGAGGGCTTTCTCCCCACCTTCCACTCCCTCCTGTCTATTAGAATGAAAGCAGTGTAAAAAATACGATACCATATTGGAAAAATGTCATGGAATTTACAGGAGAGATGGAACTGGACGGAAGACGTGGATTACAATGAACTGTTACTAACAGAGCTGTGTACCTGTGCTTCTACACTGACACTGACAGAGCTGTGTACCTGTGCTTCTACACTGACACTGACAGTGCTGTGTACCTGTGCTTCTACACTGACACTGACAGAGCTGTGTACCTGTGCTTCTACACTGACACTGACAGTGCTGTGTACCTGTGCTTGTACACTGACACTGACAGAGCTGTGTACCTGTGCTTCTACACTGACACTGACAGTACTGTGTACCTGTGCTTCTACACTGACACTGACAGAGCTGTGTACCTGTGCTTGTACACTGACACTGACAGTGCTGTGTACCTGTGCTTGTACACTGACACTGACAGTGCTGTGTACCTGTGCTTGTACAATGACACTGACAGTGCTGTGTACCTGTGCTTGTACACTGACACTGACAGAGCTGTGTACCTGTGCTTGTACACTGACACTGACAGAGCTGTGTACCTGTGCTTCTACACTGACACTGACAGTGCTGTGTACCTGTGCTTGTACACTGACACTGACAGAGCTGTGTACCTGTGCTTGTACACTGACACTGACAGAGCTGTGTACCTCTGCTTCTACTTATGGTTACTACCAGTTCAACTACAACAACCTTCAACTACTATTACTAACTCGACTGCCTCGTTGTCAACTGATCTTCCTGGTGCAGTTGCTGAACAAACATCAGGAATATCTTCACTTCACTTCACAGATACTCCATATACTGGATGTACATGCAGGTTGTGAGAGGTAGCGAGTGTACTATGCAACATCACTTTCCTGTTCTCCCTCACCATGTTTTCTACCATGTAATAATGATGGTAGAGTTACCGAAAACATGTTGGGTAAAAGGACACATATGCAACTAATGCGACATTTTATTGTGGCAACGTTTCGCTCTCCAGGAGCTTTGTCAAGTTGTTAGAACTTGTAATGGCTTGACAAAGCTCCTGGAGAGAGAAACGTTGACACAAAGAAATGTTGCATTAGTTGCACTTGTGTCCTACCTACCATATTCTATACCTTACTGGTCAGTGCAGATTATTAACACGTTTCATGACGTAATACAATTTGGGCTGACACAGCACTCTTGACTGGTAGATTTATATTGGGCACGTAGGTCCTGACGGTTCTGGCAACTCCTCCCACTAGAGCATCATTGATCTAATTGAGAGAGCAAGAGAGAGAGAGAGAGAGAGAGAGAGAGAGAGAGAGAGAGAGAGAGAGAGAGAGAGAGAGAGAGAGAGAGAGAGAGAGAGAGAGAGAGAGAGAGAGAGAGAGAGAGAGAGAGAGAGAGAGAGAGAGAGAGAGAGAGAGAGAGAGATGGGAGAAGGAGGGATTTTCCTAAAAGCGAGATCAAAGGTGTTTTGAGGGAATGAGAGGCTCAGCAGAATCATTCCATGCCACGTTGCCCTGCTGATCCCACCACTACTTCCTGGTTTCCCGTAGCCTCGCTGGAACACCACCACAACCAGACAACCACACCGTGCGTGCCATACGTAGCCTCGCTGGAACACCACCACAACCAGACAACCACACCGTGGGTGCACCACGTAGCCTCGCTGGAACACACCACCACAACCAGACAACCACACCGTGGGTGCACCACGTAGCCTCGCTGGAACACCACCACCACAACCAGACAACCACACCGTGGGTGCACCACGTAGCCTCGCTGGAACACCACCACCACAACCAGACAACCACACCGTGGGTGCACCACGTAGCCTCGCTGGAACACCACCACCACAACCAGACAACCACACCGTGCGTGCACCACGTAGCCTCGCTGGAACACCACCACCACAACCAGACAACCACACCGTGCGTGCACCACGTAGCCTCGCTGGAACACCACCACCACAACCAGACAACCACACCGTGCGTGCACCACGTAGCCTAGCTGGAACACACCACCACAACCAGACAACCACACCGTGGGTGCACCACGTAGCCTCGCTGGAACACACCACCACAACCAGACAACCACACCGTGGGTGCACCACGTAGCCTCGCTGGAACACCACCACCACAACCAGACAACCACACTGTGGGTGCACCACGTAGCCTCGCTGGAACACACCACCACAACCAGACAACCACACTGTGGGTGCACCACGTAGCCTCGCTGGAACACCACCACCACAACCAGACAACCACACCATGCGTGGACCACGTAGCCTCGCTGGAACACCACCACCACAACCAGACAACCACACTGTGGGTGCACCACGTAGCCTCGCTGGAACACACCACCACAACCAGACAACCACACCGTGGGTGCACCACGTAGCCTCGCTGGAACACCACCACCACAACCAGACAACCACACTGTGGGTGCACCACGTAGCCTCGCTGGAACACCACCACCACAACCAGACAACCACACTGTGGGTGCACCACGTAGCCTCGCTGGAACACCACCACCACAACCAGACAACCACACTGTGGGTGCACCACGTAGCCTCGCTGGAACACACCACCACAACCGGACAACCACACTGTGGGTGCACCACGTAGCCTCGCTGGAACACCACCACCACAACCAGACAACCACACTGTGGGTGCACCACGTAGCCTCGCTGGAACACCACCACCACAACCAGACAACCACACTGTGGGTGCACCACGTAGCCTCGCTGGAACACACCACCACAACCAGACAACCACACCATGCGTGCACCACGTAGCCTCGCTGGAACACCATTACCACAACCAGACAACCACACTGTGGGTGCACCAGTAGTCAGTGTGTGTTCACCTGTATATTTCCCAGGAGATGCCGCCACCACCTCATCTAATTCCCATTACTGAGAGATAGTAATTCCCAAGGGATAGAAATTGCGGCGCTGGTGGAACTAAGCCATGGAAGCTAACGTAGCTGATGATCTCTTAGTGGAATGACTGACGATATCCTCATCACCCTGCTGAAGTCTTTCAGCTCAGGCTGATACTACTGAAGTCTCCACGCTCATGAATGAAATCCATACATTGATTAATGAGACTTGTGTAACATCGTATGGTGCAACATGTTTATTGTGGTACTGTTTAACCAGCCACCGGCTTCATCAGTTCAATAATGAGAAGAACGGTGGAAGTGAGGAGGAGTTTGAAGTAATCACTCCCTCAGCCTTTTTTATTTCTGGTTTAATATCATATAGTACCATAGTTTCAATGACCCGCATCTTCGAAACGTCAAAAAGACATTAGTTCAGTCTGGTAGGCCCACCAGCATGACGTCATTAACAAGCTGTTAGGTCAGGTCACTTCAGTAAGGCCTCGGGTTACACAGTCACGTGATGCGAGAAGACGCTTACTGAAGTCATGTGACATCGGCAATCAAAGGGAGGTAATTATTGGTACAGGTAATGGTTAAGTCCACGTTGAATTCTAACTGGCTTAAGGCAGGAGGAGTCCTGGTCAGTGGGAGTTACTTTAAGACACTCGACGAGTAACAGTCGCTCTTAAGTGGAGTAAGAGGAGATGTTAGGTAAAAGACACATAGGCAACTAATATGATAACTTATTGTGACAACGTTTCGCTCTCCAGCTTTGTCAGGCAGTTACCAACCATACAGAGTCATGCATATCTTTCCAGTTTGGAAGTATTATAATGTGATTAGGAGTGGTGCTGGCATCTAGAGAATTGTTAACTTGAAGGATTCTTTTCTTACAGTAGCTGGGTGAAGGTTTGGTGTGTGTATGTCTGTATACTCCTCAAAAAGTTTTGGGCTGCAAATTCAGTGTTCTTTCAGTTTCAGGACTCGAACCCATGTTTTGGCCCGCCTCATAGTGAGTGAATACCACATGACGCTCTAGCAGACGGGGGGGGGCAGTGTGCCATGGTTACTTACAGTGTATTATTGCTTTATTGTAAAATTTATACTAATTCATCATTGTTAGTGATTATGTGTTCTCTTAATACAGCAAGTGATGAAGTGTATATCTTAATACAGCAAGTGATGAAGTGTATCTCTTAATACAGCAAGTAATGAAGTGTATCTCACAATACAGCAAGTGATGAAGTGTATCTCTTAACACAGCAAGTGATGAAGTGTATCTCTTAACACAACAAGTAATGAAGTGTATCTCACAATAGAACAAGTGATGAAGTGTATCTCACAATAGAGCAAGTGATGAAGTGTATCTCTTAACACAGCAAGTGATGAAGTGCATCTCACAATAGAGCAAGTGATGAAGTGTATCTCTTAACACAGCAAGTGATGAAGTGTATCTCACAATAGAGCAAGTGATGAAGTGTATCTCTTAACACAGCAAGTGATGAAGTGTATCTCTTAACACAGCAAGTGATGAAGTGTATCTCACAATAGAGCAAGTGATGAAGTGTATCTCTTAACACAGCAAGTGATGAAGTGTATCTCACAATAGAGCAAGTGATGAAGTGTATCTCACAATAGAGCAAGTGATGAAGTGTATCTCACAATAGAGCAAGTGATGAAGTGTATCTCGCAATAGAGCAAGTGATGAAGTGTATCTCACAATAGATCAAGTGATGAAGTGTATCTCGCAATAGAGCAAGTGATGAAGTGTATCTCGCAATACAGCAAGTGATGAAGTGTATCTCTTAATACAGCAAGTAATGAAGTGTATCTCACAATACAGCAAGTGATTAAGTGTATCTCTAACACAGCAAGTGATGAAGTGTATCTCTTAACACAACAAGTAATGAAGTGTATCTCACAATAGAGCAAGTGATGAAATGTATCTCACAATAGAGCAAGTGATGAAGTGTATCTCACAATAGAGCAAGTGATGAAGTGTATCTCACAATACAGCAAGTGATGAAGTGTATCTCTTAACACAGCAAGTAATGAAGTGTATCTCTTAACACAGCAAGTAATGAAGTGTATCTCACAATACAGCAAGTGATTAAGTGTATCTCTAACACAGCAAGTGAAGAAGTGTATCTCTTAACTAGTAAGTGTATCTCTTGACTTCGTGCAAAAAGAACTAAGCAGTTTAAACCCAACTAAGAGCACCGGCCCAGATAACATCCCGTCTAAGTTCCTAAAAGATGGTGCCTCTGAACTGGCAATCCCCATTGCTCACATAATAAATTTGTCCATCACCACTAATACAGTGCCAGAGGGGTTCAAGGAGGCCAGAGTTACTCCTATCTTCAAGAAAAATAGTAGGTCTGATGTCAGCAACTATAGGCCTGTTAGTATACTCAGTGTAATATCCAAAATTCTAGAGAGGGCGGTGTACTGTCAAGTAGTTAAATATCTTAATGACAACAACATTCTTCATAGTTACCAATCAGGCTTTAGGAGCTCTTGCTCAACCGACACCTCCCTAATTAATCTTATGGATTATATGAGAACTGGAATGTCTATAGGGAACCACACAGGAATGGTAATCTTAGATTTGCAAAAGGCCTTCGATACTGTCAACAACAATATATTATGTAAGAAACTTCAAGCTATCGGCATATGTTCCATAGACTGGTTTAAGTCCTATCTTAGCAATAGGAAACAAATTGTCAAAATCAACAAAACAGAATCAGAACCCCTGCCGATAGCATGTGGAGTTCCCCAAGATAGTTTTCTGGGTCCCTTGTTATTTCTATGTTATGTAAACGACATGCCCATTAGTGTCAAATTCAAACTTCTACTGTATGCGGATGACAGTGCTCTGTTAGTGTCAGGTAAAGACCCACAAGATATAGCTAATGTATTAACACTGGAACTGGAGTCCTGCAGCAAATGGTTAGAAGACAACAAACTATCGTTACACCTCGGGAAAACAAAAGCCATACTCTTTGGCACGAAACAAATTGAGAAGGGTAAATAATTTTAATGTCTGGTGTAATGGGGAACCCACCACTTCAATTTCCTCAGTAAAATATCTGGGAATCCCCTTTGACCCATGCATGTCAGGAGAACTGACAGGGAACAGTGTAGTAAAGAAAGCGAATGCCAAACAGAAGTTCCTCTACAGACAAGCACAGTGTCTACCTACTGAGGCTCGCAGGACCCTATGTCTAGCCCTTATACAATGTCATATGGACTACGCTTATTTGCAGATAAACTGCAAATAACCCAGAACAAAATGGTAAGATTCATCCTGGACCTGGATCCAAGGACGAACTAAAACAATTGGATATGCTGAATGTTGAAGACAGAGTAAAACAACTGAAGTTAAGTCAAGTTTATAAAATTGCTCACAGTGTCCAGAATATCTTGCTGCCAATTTTGTCAAGGCTGGGAGCCAAAGCAGTCATAGTACTAGGGGGAGAGAGCACAACTTTGTAGTAGCTACAGTCAGTGGCCAGGCTTCAAACACCTTTTATTGTACAATAATAAAGGAATGGAACAGACTGCCTGAACATGTCAAAGCCAGTCATAGCATGAGCCAGTTCAAAAAGAGAGCCAAAAGGTACCTAATGAATGTAGCGACAGAAAGGGAGGAGATTGATTTTTTATTTTTTTTAGCTAACACACATGAATATGAAAATAACTCTTTTTACCTTATTCCTATTATATATCCTTTATAGTATAATAATAAGATATATCCTACAATGTATAATAATAATAAGGTATTAAAAGGACCCCAATGAAAATAAGTCACTCTGATTTTTTGGGTTATCCTGGAGGGTTCTCTACACATATGCTGCTATGTATGATAATCTATGTAACTGTATTTGTGTATACCTGAATAAACTTACTTACTAACAAAGCAAGTGATGAAGTGTATCTTTTAACACAGCAAGTGATGAAGTGTATCTCTTAACACAGCAAGTGATGAAGTGTATCTCTTAACACAGCAAGTGATGAAGTGTATCTTTTAACACAGCAAGTGATGAAGTGAATCTCTTAACACAGCAAGTGATGAAGTGTATCTCTTAACACAGTAAGTGATGAAGTGTATCTCTTAATACAGCAAGTGATGAAGTGTATCTCTTAACACAGCAAGTGATGAAGTGTATCTCTTAACACAGCAAGTGATGAAGTGTATCTCTTAATACAGCAAGTGATGAAGTGTATCTCTTAATACAGCAAGTGATGAAGTGTATCTCTAAACAGAAGTGATGAAGTGTCTCTTAAACAGCAAGTGATGAAGTGTATCTCTTAAGACAGCAAGTGATGAAGTGTATCTCTTAATACAGCTAGTGATGAAGTGTATATCTTAACACAGCAAGTGATGAAGTGTATCTCTTAACACAGCAAGTGATGAAGTGTATCTCCTAAGCTAGCAAGTGATGAAGTGTATCTCTTAATACAGCAAGTGATGAAGTGTGTCTCTTAATACAGCTAGTGATGAAGTGTATATCTTAACACAGCAAGTGATGAAGTGTATCTCTTAACACAGCAAGTGATGAAGTGTATCTCTTAAGACAGCAAGTGATGAAGTGTATCTCTTAAGACAGCAAGTGATGAAGTGTGTCTCTTAATACAGCTAGTGATGAAGTGTATATCTTAACACAGCAAGTGATGAAGTGTATCTCTTAACACAGCAAGTGATGAAGTGTATCTCCTAAGCTAGCAAGTGATGAAGTGTATCTCTTAATACAGCAAATAATGAAGTGTATATCTTAATACTGCAAGTGATGAAGTGTATCTCACAATACAACAAGTGATGAAGTGTATCTCACAATGCAGCAAGTGATGAAGTGTATCTCACAATACAGCAAGTGATGAAGTATATCTCGCAATACAGCAAGTGATGAAGTGTATCTCACAATACACCAAGTGATGAAGTGTATCTCACAATACAGCAAGTGATGAAGTGTATCTCACAATACAACAAGTGATGAAGTGCATCTCACAATACAGCAAGTGATGAAGTGTATCTCACAATACAGCAAGTGATGAAGTGTATCTCACAATACAGCAAGTGATGAAGTGTATCTCACAATACAGCAAGTGATGAAGTGTATCTCACAATACAGCAAGTGATGAAGTGTATCTCACAATCACAAAGTGATGAAGTATATCACAATACAGCAAGTGATGAAGTGTATCTCACAATACAGCAAGTGATGAAGTGTATCTCACAATACAGCAAGTGATGAAGTGTACGTCTCTTAACGCAACAAATGATGGAGTGTGTATGTAAGGCCAGTCAGGCATTTATATTTTGCACCTCCCTGTTACAACACCCATTGTATGCTGGCAATTAGTGGGCTTAGTTGAGATTTAGAGCTCAGCTGAGTGTACCCTAGTTCTCTCTTACTAACTGGGCTCAGCATGGGTCGGACGACGCTGCCTACGGCCTGGAGTGGGGCTATAAAACTAACTCCCTGTACTACTAATTAACCAAGTAAACCCAAGGCTCGCCTTCAAGACTGTTATTATATCACCCGAGTTCCATACGAATCCACTCAACAAAGTAACAAAACTTATGTATTACAGTGGTGACACTCAGTCTTCATAGGAGTTTGTGTTGCGCCCAGGAAGGAAGGAAGGAAGGAGAGGGAAGACATAAGTCAGGTATTGTCACTTCATCGCTCTGTCCAGTCTTCATCCCACTACCAATGGATTATAACGACAGTTATAATGACGTCGCATCTGCAAGCCAAAGCACTGAGGCGCGGGTATATCCAGGGTTTATGCCCAAACGCGCTTAATTTTCCTGAGAACTTTTCGTGGCTTTATCTTGGTTCTCTCAGCTCCTAATGTGTCCTCATTCATGTGTTGAACGTCACCTGTACCTTCCCAGCTTGTCACTACCTGCTGTTACAAGTGCACCACTGCCACTTACAACACGCCATAGGTGAGGTTTGTGTATTTTTCGCCCCTGTGTCCAGGTGTGCTCTGATTCACTTGTGTTTGGGTGTAGAAGCAGCGCCTCGCCTAGCCCCACCTGCACCTCTGACCTCTTACACTGCTCTCACTCCCTCTATGCTGCCTCCGAGAATTTTTTGCCAAAGCTGTGTATTCTGTTTTAACCTGTAATCATCGCTTGTGGCTTGGTTTTTGAGTTCCCAATCCACTCAAAGCCACGGAGGAAGCCACGTAGACGACCAATCCTTGGACGCACTCATATATCACCCTACACCAGCCCTTGAGTCACCTGAAACCTTTTGCAGTCCCCTACTATGATTTTACAAGCTACGGTAACCAGAAGTGAGGTTTTAGTGTGTTATGGTGTGTCACTGTCCCCCACATGTGTACCCGCAGCCCAGGGTATATAGCAGGATGCCGGGATTTTCATATCTTACGTGCACGCTTTCCACAAAAATCCACACACACTACATGTATCACTCTTACGATATCTAGCTAATTTTGGCGTCATTTGCGGTTCGTCAGTGTCTACACCGTCTGGCAGCCGTGGAAGTGCTGCTTAGCCTTGAGCCAGCATACTAAGAGACACACAACACAACGACGCCTCATCAAGACACACCACACCAATGCCACACCGAACACCCTTGTACAGAGAGAACTTTGCTTGCCGACTCCGCTGAAGATATGCCGCCTCCTGAGTCGTTCAGCATGCAACTCTCCCATGCAATGACGTTCTCTGGCAACGACCATCTCTACTGGCATCGCTGATGGCATCTTTACCAAAGTCGTCTTTACAGCTCACTCACTTGCCAGGTTTGCCGACACCAACAGGATGTACTGCCCCTTGAGTCATCTGTACCTTGACTGCCCAGTCGAGGGCACTGCCCGACTCCACCGCAGATGATGCCTCCTGACGTGCTGCAGTCTGCATTTTCAGTCCTAGCATTGCGTACTTTCCTCAGTGTTCCTGCTTACTGTGACGCTTCTACACTGCCTGGAGTTTAGTCCCAGCATTTCCGTGACACCCTGTCATGACGCACCGCCTGAAGTCGATGTCTTTCAGCACGCTCTACTCTTATTCTTCTGCTATCTTAAGAGATTTTTAGGGTTTATTCTATATGTATTTGTCTGCCATTCATGCCTAGCATCCACGACAGTGCCCTATTCCTGTGAGAGAGTTATATCTATCAGTTGTCATGGTCGGGACGACCGTGGGTACTATGCCCAAGTGATGGATGCCCAGTTAGTCATTCGTATTTTGTGCCTCCCACACTACAGCACCTATGCTGCCACTTAGCAGACTTAGCTGAGACTTAGAGCTCAGCTGAGTGTACCCTGACTCTCACTAACTGGTCCAGCACAGCATATGCCGGACACCCGCCTCTCATTTTCATGTTAGGTCTATGACCTGGGGTGGAGCTAGCAACCCAAAGTGTGCCCATTAACCCAATAAACCAAAGGCACGCCTTCATGCCTATTATTATACCAACCACACTACCATAACAATCTACCAAACGAACCACTAAAACGAATAATACTAAAACAATTAATACAGGTGATGACGTGTGTCTTAACACAGCAAGTGATGAAATGTCTTAACACAGCAAGTGATGCAGTGTTTGAACACAGCAAGTGATGAAGTGTCTTAACACAGCAAGTGATGAAGTGTCTTAACACAGCAAGTGATGCAGTGTTTGAACACAGCAAGTGATGAAGTGTCTTAACACAGCAAGTGATGAAGTGTCTTAACACAGCAAGTGATGAAGTGTCTTAACACAGCAAGTGATGCAGTGTTTGAACACAGCACGTGATGAAGTGTCTTAACACAGCAAGTGATGAAGTGTCTTAACACAGCAAGTGATGAAGTGTCTTAACACAGCAAGTGATGAAGTGTCTTAACACAGCAAGTGATGAAGTGTCTTAACACGGCAAGTGATGAAGTGTCTTAACACAGCAAGTGATGAAGTGCTCAGACATTTATAAATCTCTCTACTGAATTAGCTGACTGAAGATAAGGAAGATGAATCAATATACTAACGACAGACACCATAACAAGAGGAAGTACAAATATTGATTGCCAGGAGGAGGAGGAGGAGGAAGGAGAGGAGCAGGATGAGGAAGAGGAGGAGAAGGAGAAAGAGGAGCAGGAGGAAGAAGAGGAGGAGGAGGAAAAGGAGGAGGTAGAGGAAGAGGAGTAGGAAGAATAGAAGGTGGAGGAGGAGGAAGAAGAAGAGAAGAGGAGGAGAAAAAGAGGAGGACGAGGAGGCTGGGTTGAAAATAGAAGAGAGAGAGGTTTGTGCGTTAGTGGCTGGCTCTGGTACTGCTGTAAGAGCTGGATAACAGAGTGATGGTGTGAGACAGGTGGAGCAGACGTGTCCAGGGTACCAACCAGGCTTCAAGCAGGAGGTTGTCAGCTGCTGCCACACACTGTTCACGAGGCTTCAAGCAGGAGGTTGTCAGCTGCTGCCACACACTGTTCACGAGGCTTCGAACAGGAGGCTGTCAGCTGCTACTTCACTGTCCACGATGAAGCCTCCTGCTTGAATCCTCGTGGGCAGGTTTCTGATTTTGAAGTTCTACTCGTTCGACTGTATTTATAATCGGCTCTGCTTCTACCCTGCTCTCCTGTGTCAAGTGGACCACTGTCCCATCTGCGGTGTCTGAAACCACTGTCCCATCTGCGGTGTCTGAAACCACTGTCCCATCTGCGGTGTCTGAAACCACTGTCCCATCTGCGGTGTCTGAAACCACTGTCCCATCTGCGGTGTCTGAAACCACTGTCCCATCTGCGGTGTCTGAAACCACTGTCCCATCTGCGGTGTCTGAAACCACTGTCCCATCTGCGGTGTCTGAAACCACTGTCCCATCTACGGTGTCTGAAACCACTGTCCCATCTGCGGTGTCTGAAACCACTGTCCCATCTGCGGTGTCTGAAACCACTGTCCCATCTGCGGTGTCTGAAACCACTGTCCCATCTGCGGTGTCTGAAACCACTGTCCCATCTGCGGTGTCTGAAACCACTGTCCCATCTGCGGTGTCTGAAACCACTGTCCCATCTGCGGTGTCTGAAACCACTGTCCCATCTGCGGTGTCTGAAACCACTGTCCCATCTGCGGTGTCTGAAACCACTGTCCCATCTGCGGTGTCTGAAACCACTGACACTCGCAACATTTTGGGAATTCAAAACTATAATAAGCTCTGGGTGCATCAGTATCCAGCTCTCTTCATTTGTTATAATAGTTCACGATACGGGTAAGCTGGTGAGTAAAACACCTTTGCAACAGTTGGAAATATTGATGACAATGTAATAAATGCAGCTGGAGCGACAAGAGTGCTTGAGGCAGACCAGTGGATCAGTTATAAAGGTTGATCAGGAGGTGGAGAAAGCAGGGTAGTTCAGATGTGGGTAGTTCACTAGCACGGAGTTGCTAGATGCCTCCCTGAAGTGTCAACAGTTCAGCAGAGATAGGTTCAGATTCCATAGATTGGTATGAAGTTAATGCAAAAGAGTTAATGACCAAATGCTCAGGCATGTTAGTAGCTTTCTTTGTACGTAACAATATTCTCTCTCTCTCTCTCTCTCTCTCTCTCTCTCTCTCTCTCTCTCTCTCTCTCTCTCTCTCTCTCTCTCTCTCTTACTCTCTCTCTCTCTCTCTCTCTCTCTCTCTCTCTCTCTCTCTCTCTCTCTCTCTCTCTCTCTCTCTCTCTCTCTCTCTCTCTCTCTCTCACTCCACGGTGGACTAAACCATGAACTGAGGACTGGGAGGAAACGAAATACTAAAACACATAAAGATGAAGGCCAAGGCATAAGACAACACCTAACACAGGGAGGCAGGAAGACTTCTTGGAGTCTACAAACAAGATAATCACAACACCAGAAGAACAATGCTCACCTGATTCACGAAATCATAATAACATGTTTGCTAACGAATCACGGAACGTTATGAGTCATGATGGCGGCTCGGAAACACCTTGAGCTAGAGTACAACAGCCACGCTGGTGTGGGATTCCTCTGTAAAAACCTGCATTTGTGGTCACAGTGGTGGAGGATGCTGACCATGCTATGGTGTATAGAAATATACCTAGTTGGATGAATCTTATTAAAATCAGCTGGCCCAGTGGTTAACACACTGGCCTGTGAATTTTAGGACTCACTTGCCATGGGTTCAATCCCCACCCGTTACCTGATTTGAAATTCTTACGTGAACTGCAGGCGGGAGAAGTTGAGGTGATGAGGCAACAGTCACCTTCCCAGAGAATAGGAAAAGTGGGAAGAAGAGAAAAGACAGCAGATGATGAAGCAGAAGTTAAGAGAATATCTGGCTAGATGGCGCCACATTCCGTCACTCTCCAGAGAATAACACAACAGTCACACACAGTACACTAGCATTGTCAACACTTTACATTTATATTTATATGTTTGGCCAAAATACTGCAAGTTCTAGCAGTAAGCTGAACAAAACTTAATGTTGGATCATCAGCCCGCGAGGATGTTGATCCAACACTCCTGCGATGCTTGGGATCCAACACTCCTGCGATGCTTGGGATCCAACACTCCTGCGATGCTTGGGATCCAACACTCCTGCGATGCTTGGGATCCAACACTCCTGCGATGCTTGGGATCCAACACTCCTGCGATGCTTGGGATCCAACACTCCTGCGATACTTGGGATCCAACACTCCTGCGATGCTTGGGATCCAACACTCCTGCGATGCTTGGGATCCAACACTCCTGCGATGCTTGGGATCCAACACTCCTGCGATGCTTGGGATCCAACACTCCTGCGATGCTTGGGATCCAACACTCCTGCGATGCTTGGGATCCAACACTCCTGCGATACTTGGGATCCAACACTCCTGCGATGCTTGGGATCCAACACTCCTGCGATGCTTGGGATCCAACACTCCTGCGATGCTTGGGATCCAACACTCCTGCGATGCTTGGGATCCAACACTCCTGCGATGCTTGGGATCCAACATTCCTGCGATGCTTGGGATCCAACACTCCTGCGATGCTTGGGATCCAACACTCCTGCGATGCTTGGGATCCAACACTCCTGCGATGCTTGGGATCCAACACTCCTGCGATGCTTGGGATCCAACACCTCTGCGATGCTTGGGATCCAACACTCCTGCGATGCTTGGGATCCAACACGCCTGCGATGCTTGGGATCCAACACTCCTGCGATGCTTGGGATCCAACACTCCTGCGATGCTTGGGATCCAACACTCCTGCGATGCTTGGGATCCAACACTCCTGCGATGCTTGGGATCCAACACGCCTGCGATGCTTGGGATCCAACACTCCTGCGATGCTTGGGATCCAACACTGTACCTCTGTGGTCTCGTCAGTAAATTTCTTCCCTGAACTGTCACTATACTGAGCAGAGGTGTTACTACCATCACAACTACAGCGACTGTTACAAACTATTTCTTCAGTCTCCATACCCTGAATACCCATCAACACAGACCACTGAGTTGCAGTTGTCACACCGTTCTCTTTCTTCAACTGCTTCGTGCAATCTGTCTTCATTATCACTACAGACAACAATGGCTGCCTTTTTCTATTATTTTTCATTTATTCTGATGAAGTTGGGAGTCATGTTAGCACGCGTTCATAGCTAAAAATATATATTTTCTTTCAGATATTTAACTTTCAAGAAGAACCAGAATCGTTCACAGTTACAAAGGTTTTAAGGCATCACTGGGAGAGTTACTGAGACATCTTGAAGCTCAAACGGATCTCCTTCCTTGATGTCACTGCTTCAGGGAGTAAGTCTGCCTGTATGCCTGATATGTCTTCATGTATGCCTGATGTCACTGCCTCAGGGAGCATGTCTTACATGTCTGATGTTACTGCCTCAGGGAGCATGTCTTACATTCACTTGCTTTATCTCAGTGAACCTCTGTATGACACTCTCAGTGAACCTCTGTATGACACTCTCAGTGAACCTCTGTATAGCACTCTCAGTGAACCTCTGTATGACACTCAGTGAACCTCTGTATGACATAAGAACATAAGAACATAAGAAAGAAGGAACACTGCAGCAGGCCTACTGGCCCATGCGAGGCAGGTCCAAATCTCCCACCGGCTTAAGCCAATGCCCCGACCCAGCCAGGTCAGGTTACATCCACTTAAGGAAGGAGCACGGCATCTGACCTAGTAGCACAAACTAGTCAGGTCCAACTCACACCCACCCGCACCCACTCATATATTTATCTAGCCTATTTTTAAAACTACACAACGTTTTAGCCTCTATAACTGTACTCGGGAGTTTGTTCCACTCATCGACAACTCTATTACCAAACCAATGCTTTCCTATATCCTTCCTGAATCTGAATTTATCCAACTTAAAGCCATTGCTGCGAGTCCTGTCAATACTAGATATTTTTAGCACGCTATTTACATCACCTTTATTTATTCCTGTTTTCCATTTATACACCTCAATCATATCCCCCCTAATTCTACGTCTTTCTAGAGAGTGCAGATTCAGGGCCCTAAGTCTATCCTCATAGGGAAGATTTCTGATACATGGAATCAACTTAGTCATCCTCCTTTGTACGTTTTCCAGAGCATTTATATCCATTCTGTAATACGGTGACCAAAACTGTGCAGCATAATCTAGATGAGGCCTAACAAAGGATATATAGAGTTGAAGAACAACCTGAGGACTCCTATTATTTATGCTTCTTGATATGAAGCCAAGGATTCTGTTCGCTTTATTGCGAACACTTATGCACTGCTGTCTTGGTTTTAGATTACTGCTAACCAGAACTCCTAAATCCTTTTCGCAATCAGTAGTATTAAGATCTACATTATTTAGTTTATATGTGCCATGGTTATTGTCCTGTCCAATATTTAGAACTTTGCATTTATCTATATTAAACTGCATCTGCCACTTCTCCGACCAATGCATCAGTCTATTCAAATCTTCCTGGAGTGCTCTAATGTCCTCATTTGAATGAATTGGACGGCCTATTTTGGTGTCATCGGCAAACTTGCTTATGTCGCTATTTATTCCCTCATCTATGTCGTTTATGTAGATTGTGAACAACAAGGGGCCCAATACTGACCCCTGTGGAACACCGCTTGTGACACTTCCCACTCTGATTTCTCCCCATTTATGCAAACTCTCTGCTGCCTATTTGTCAACCATGCCTCTATCCAGGAAAAATTTCTCCTCCTATTCCGTGTGCCTTAATTTTCCTCAATAGTCTCTGATGTGGGACTCTATCAAAAGCCTTACTGAAGTCCATATACACAACATCATATTCATTACCATGATCTACCTCCTCAAATACCTTAGTGAAAAAGTTATTAAATTTGTAAGGCAGGAACGCCCTTTTGTAAAACCGTGCTGAGATTCATTGATTAATTTATGCTTTTCAAGATGGCTACGAATTGCCTCGGCTATTATTGATTCCATAAATTTTCCCACTATGGAGGTTAGGCTTATTGGTCTATAGTTCGAAGCTAAGGACCTGTCTCCTGCTTTGAAAATAGGTATTACATTTGCAATTTTCCACTTATCTGGCACCATGCCAGTTTGCAGTGATATGTTGAAAAGATTAGCCATAGGTTTGCTAAGCTCCTCTTTACATTCCTTTAGAACCCTTGCATACAGTTCATCAGGGCCTGGGGATTTGTTAGGTTTTAATTTATCTATTTGTCTAAGGACCATGCCACTTGTGACCCTAATCGTGTATAGTTTACTATCGTCCTGTTCTACATAATTTATTATTTCTGGAATATCGCTAGTATCTTCCTGTGTAAAAACTGAGAGGAAGTAAGTGTTAAAAATTCTACACATTTCCTTATCACTGACGGTGAGCTGACCTGAGTAACGTTTGAGTGGGCCTATCTTGTCCCTAATCTTACTTCTGTATACCTGAAAAATCCTTTTTGGTTAGTCTTCGATTCTCTTGCAACTTTAACCTCATAATCTCTTTTTGCTTTTCTTATTCCCTTTTTTTTTTCTCTCTTAACTGAATATATTGATTACTTAATTGCCCCTCTCCTCTTTTGATTCGCCTATATATGCCTCTCTTTTGACCAATGAGATGTTTTAATCTATTGTTCATCCACTAAGGATCATTTTTGTTTGATCTGATTTCCCTATTAGGAACATAAGTTGTCTGAGCAGCTAGAACTATTCTCTGAAAAACGTCATATTGGCAATCACCAAATACCTGACCCACTGTCAGGTCATTCCAGTTCAGCCTACCCAGGTAATTTTTCAGTCCTACAAAATCAGCCAGGCGGAAGTCAGGGACAGAGACTTGATTGCAATTATTAGGGTAATTCCATGATATATTAAAACTGAGTGATTTGTGATCACTTTCCCCAAGCTCATCATTAACCTCAAGATTATTAATTAGCGATTCCCTGCTGGCAAGAACCAAGTCTAGCAGGTTATTTCCTCTAGTTGGTTCTGTCACAAACTGTTTCAAAAAACAATCCTGAATCGTATCAAGAAAGTCACTTGACTCTAAATTTCTTGTCAAATTGCTCCAGTCAACTTGTCTAAAGTTGAAATCCCCCATTAGCACAACATTTTCATATGTAGATGCCTTACGAATTTCATCCCAGGCCTGTAAATCACACCCAAGATAAGTTTTACACGGCCTTCAAGAAGCTGTAACCAAACAGATTCAGTGGCTGACGCTTCTAATTTTATATCTTGTCTAACACAACAATTTAAATTGTCTCTGACATACATCGCTACTCCACCACCCTTCCTGTTGACCCTATCAGTGTGGAATAATTTATAGCCTTGTATGTGACACTCAGTGAACCTCTGTATGACACTCAGTGAACCTCTGTATGACAGTGAACCTCTGTACAAAAGTTAACCTCTGCATTACAATAAGTGAACCTCTATATGACAATCTGTATGACACTCAGTGAACCTCTGTATGACACTCAGTGAACCTCTATATGACACTCAATGAACCTCTATATGACACTAAGTGAACATCTGTATGACACTCAGTTGTCAGTAGTAGTTCAGTAGCAGTATTTCAGTATAACCGTTACTGAGTCACAGCCTCACTGACCTTTACTGAGTCATTCTGCTGACCTAGCATGATGTCATAAATCACCCTTTGAATGCCGTGGGCATCCCTCGCCCACTGGCTTCAGTTCAGAGCAGAGATAGAGATGGATAGGTCAGGCCTGAGTGCTTCCCATATTTTTCCACTAATATATAAGTTACTAAGCCAAGGTACGTTTGTGTTTATTACCAAATCCATCAAGAACCCACACGACAAATTGGTGGCACCGTTGTGGGTATGGATTAGGGTATTTACGCAGATATAAGAAGATCTAGCCAGGTCATTGTGAGTACCACAGGCGTTCCCAAGCCAGCCAGCCGCCGTCTCTACACTCACACCACCAGCCGTCTCTCAAGCTTCCTGGCTTCGTTCATGTGTTAATTGCTAACCTTCGAGGAGTTGATCCGGGTTTTGCAATTAAGCCAGCCAGTTAAGCCAGTCTATGGAAGAGAGCCTCAGTTAATCATCCAGCCTGTCTCTTCAGTCATCCAACCTGCTTCTTCGTGCTGTGTGCATAGTTACAAGCATTCAAGTCAGCCAGTCTCGAGGGCTTAAGCCAGCTGCTTCTCCAGCCAAGCCAGTTCCTCTTTGAAGTGTTGTCTCCAGTATCACTTTGTGTTACCAGTTGGATGCTAGTATGAGTGGTATTTACCATCCCTGTGGTACTTGTGAGTTTCCAAGCCACCCAGGCTTAGTCCATAAGTTTTAGTGTAGGGTACCTCTCCCCAGCCAGCCAGGGTGAGCACAGCTAGCCAGGCTGTCCTCCCTCCCTCC
>WNWK01009943.1:52500-73277 GCA_009830355.1 Cherax destructor | reverse complement strand
AGCTAAACTATATGGTCACTGGCCCGGGGGGCCCGTGAGTTATGTCTTCAATATCTGAGCTGTTCAGGGTGAATAAAAGGGCCCCAGTCTTGTGGTTCATTTTCCCCCTCTCTTTTGGTCGTCCCCCACATGTTGGTGCATCAGGTTTTTTCCAAAAAACGTCCATCATCTTGGCTCCCAAGTTTCTGCCCCCCAATGGTTTTGGTTCTCCCAGTCGATCTCCCTGTGGTTAAACTCCCATGACCAGTAGGCCTGCCTGGTGCCTTTCTTGCCACCCCCCGGGTGCCAATCGCTCTGTTGTTCTCATCGTATTCTTCCCTGGCCTCCTGCAGTTCTGTGGTGGGTTATACATCCCAAATGACTATCTTATCCCCCCCAGACTGGATGGTACCTACTAAAAAGTCCGTTCTCTCCACCTCCATTCCTACCATTTCCTCGAATCTCCAACGGCCTTACAAGGTGCCCCCTCCCCCCCCTTCCCCCCATCTTCCTCGGATCTGTTCCCGGGGGGGAAAAAGATTTTGTCTCATTTAGTTTAGTTTCTGTGACCGCATGATGTCTGGGGATGCCCATCTTTTTTTCATTCCCTCTTCATACTTATCTAATTCCCCCCCGGTTTGTGTCCAAACCTTAACCCCTTGTTTCCAATACTGGGCCCCCGGGAGATTTTGGGGGGGTTTGGGGGGGTGTGGGGGTCCCCAGGGGTTGCGCATGGGTGGGATTGTTGGTTGGGGTATGGGCGGGGGGGGGGTATTTGGGGGGGGGAAACTGTGAGGGGGGTTTTCGTTTGCAGGGGGCGGGGGCCTGAAAGGGGGTGGTGCAGAGGATGGTTGCGGGGTTGTTTGTGATTTGAGGCCGCTGGGGGATTCCAGGGGTGTGTTTGCCCCGCTTGGTTTTTGGGTCCTCCGCTGTCCCCCCCCCCCTCTTTCCCCCCCTGTGGGTGTTGAGTTTTTGTGTGTGTGTGTGTGTGTGTGTGTGGTAGGCCGGGGGATAGTTCATAGTTTATAACCGTTACTGTATCATAGCTTTCACGTGATCAAACAACGCGTGATAAACCCCTTAGCCATCCCAAAGGGGGGCCCCGCCAAAGGGAATGTACCAACGAACAGGAGGGGGAAATAGACGTAGGCTTACGGCTCTGAGATCCATCCCAAAAATCGATGGTGGTCACGTGAACAGCTGTGATACAGAATTATAAGCTATGAACTATACATACTGGCCTACAGTGACATGTGTGTGTGTGTGTGTGTGTGTGTGTGTGTGTGTGTGTGGAAGGTATGAAGGCCACACTCATATACCAAGTGTGTTAGAGTAGGGAAAGTATAGAAGGCAAAGGCCCCCAAAAAAAGGGAGTTGTTAAAAACCCGAATGACATAACATCAAAAGTTAAATCGCCCCAAATTTTTTACAGCCCCATCAAGGGGAAAAAACAGTCCAGGACCACGTAATCAGGCTGAGGAAAAAAGGAGGGGACTCACGGGAACGACCAGGAAGTGTGTGAAAAGCTCAGCCGAAACAGGGAGGCGTTTACGGGGAAAACAGAGGGCGTCCAGCATACCGATGGAAAAGGGGCCCCGCAAAAGGAAAACACTGCACAAACCCCATGGGGGGTGAAGAAAAGCTGACAACCTAGATACCTGGAAGACGGTGGTTTAAAATTCTTCCTAGCCCCCGGAAGTGGGAAAATGGGTTTTGCCACTAACAATACTTTTCAAAAAACTATTAGACAGGGAACTGTCTGAGGGGGGAAAGCAGCAAATATAGCCGATTTTTGAAAGGGGGCCCAGGCTGCCCAAATTTACGGCCCCTGTTGATATGTACGTTGTTAAGTTATGGAGGACTTTTAAAAAAAGAATGGTGGAGCACCTATGAAGGAATGGACTCATACATGAAAACCAGCATGGCTTCGGGGAAAAAATCCTGCGTTACAAATCTACTGGGTTCTTTACAAAAAAGAAGTAAGAAGGGGAAAAGGGGGTCAGACTGCATCTTTCGGACTGTAAAAAATGGTGACAAAGCTAGGGGCAGGCAGGAAAGGAGGGAAAGTTCTGCAATGAATCAGGAATACTGGGAAAGAAAAAACATGTGTTGGAGGAATGTAAGGTGGCGTTTAGTGGGGTGAAAGGGGGGTCACCCCATTCCCCGGTGCTGTTTCTGTATATGTGAATGACATGAAAAAAAGGATAGTTTCCCGGGTGTCCCTGTTCGCAGACGATGTGAAGCGGGGGAAAAAGCGGACGAGGATCAGGTAAGCCTAAAAGGGGGAGGGGGATAAGTGGTAGGCTGGTGGCTGGTCCACTTTGGATCCTGAATTTAAACCCCCCAGCAAAAATTTAAAAAAGTTTGGGAAGAACAAAAAAGACCGCAGAGGGGGGCACCAAGAGGTCAGGGGCAAAACTCCCAAAAAAAAATTCTGGGGTCATCATACTAACATCTGAGGCTCACATCAACCAAATAACTGCTGCAGCATAGGGGCCCCTAAAAAACCTGGGAACAACGTTTCGACATCTAAAAGGAGTCATTCACGACACCACCGTGACGTGGGGCCAATATTGAGTATGCAACACCATATTGAACCTTCCCCGGGGTCAAACACGTCAAAAATTAGAAAAAAACCAAAAATTGGGAGTCCACACACACACACAACACACACACACACACACCCCACACTTCACTTTTTCCTCCCAAATTAAGGTGAGGGGAATATTTTTAACGTGGGGTTGGGGGGGAAGGGCAGAACCAGTCCAGTGTTTACATTAACTGACATTTGGGCCGCTGCTGCTTTGTTTATGTATTGCTTAGTAACACGTAATTAAGCTGTAGTATTTATTAAATTGCAGCGCCATCATAAAAAGCCCATTATAAATCAAATAATAATGTTGAAGCAGAAATTGTTATTGGCGGGGGGAAATAATGACTTAATGGTGAATTGCTTTTTTTTCAGAGTTAATTAAAAGACGTGGGAGTTAAAGATAGTTCAGCTCTAATTGCCTGGGTCCTTTTTGGGCAGCAGAGCTAGAAGTTTGGGTTGGAACCCCGAAAAGAAAACAGGTTGAAAAATCAAAACATAAAAATTTAAAAAAACATAATCATAAAACAATTTGGGGAAACACAGCCCGTCAGAAAACAGGTGAGGAACTCAAAAACTTTAAAAAAAACCATTGGGAAATCGAGACCATCAAAAACAGGTTAATTCACTGACAATAAAAAATTGTTTGGAACTCACAGACCTCAGAAACAGGTTGGAAACTCACAGACCATCAGAAAATGCTTGAAATTCAGCCAGGGTGACAAACTTTTTTTTAAAAAAAGAACTGCCCCAAAACGTTTGCACGATTTCCCCGGAGCTGTTGCCCCGCACGGGGCACGATTTTCCGGACTGTTCCACCCCTGTGCACGACCCCCGGATTTTGATGAGTGCCCACCCCCCGGACTGTTGACCAGCAGGTGCACGACTGGATCTGTTGCCACACGCCGACCCCGGATCTGTGCCCAGCGTGCCGACTTCCAAGTACACAAAGGGGAAGCGTCGTGAATTAACGTATTTTTTTTAATGGTCTTCAAATTATCTCAGTGTTTTTCTGATTTTACTGGCTCCCCCTCCCCTTCCCCTTTCCCCCCCCCCCCCCCCTCCCCCCCCCCTCCCTCCCCCCCCCTCCACTTCCTTTTCCATTTTTTTTCCTTTTTTTTTATCAACATTCGCCTCTTTTACACCTCCGTGTATATAAAGATGCATGTTTCTTAGTGACGCCTCTCGCGCCCCGTCTTCCAGATCTTCCACCTCACCTTCCCATTTTGGCTCCATTCTCATGCTTGATCTTCACATTGTTCCAGACCATGAAGCTGAACTCTTCTCCAGGGGGGAGGGGCGCCACCTCAAACAATTTCTCCAAAAGGCGATGAACTGATTACATCATCTTTACCTTCGCCACTGATTACATCATCTTTACCTTTGCCACTGATTACATCATCTTTACCTTCGCCACTGATTACATCATCTTTCCTTCCCCTCTCCGGTGTCTAATACGTTCTCCCCCGATTTGACGATGAAGGAGGGGGGGGAAAAATTACAAAAACGAACCCTTAAAGAGATTTTTTTCATCCATTTTTTTTTGGTATTTTGTTCGGTTTTTCCAGTTTCTCATAAAATGGTGCACAGTAGTGAAAATTGGTGACTGAGAAAATGAAGGTGCTAAAAAAATTTTCAATGGTTTATTTATCATGTCTCATCCTCCCTGTTATGCAGGTGAAGAAGACGGTGCTACGACACGATGCTGGACACGGGTACGACACGATGCTAGGACACGTGCTAGGACACGGTGCTACGACACGGGCAGACACGGGGGCCCACACAATGCTACGCAGGGGGGCACACGGTCAGACACGCAGACACGGTGGCGACACGGGCTACGGATGCTATGACAGGGCTACACACGGTGCTACGACACGGTGCTACGACACAGTGCTACGACACAATGCTACGACACGGTGCTGCGACACGGTGCTACGACACAATGCTACGACACGGGCAGACACGATGCTCGACACATTTTGACACGGTGCTACGACAGATGCTACGAACGGGTACGACACGATGCTACGACACGGTCCGACACGGTGCTGAAAGTGCGGACACGATGCAGACACGGTGCTAGGACACTGCAGACACGGTGCTACGACACGATTTTGACACGGTGACGACACGATGCTCGCCCCGGGCCACACGGTGCTACGGCACGATGCTACGACACGGTGCTACGACACGGTGCTACAACGCAATGCTACGACACGGTGCTACGACACAATGCTACGACACAATGCTACGACACGGTGCTACGACATTCCCACACGTGCTACGACACGATGCTCGCCCCATGCTACGACACCTCCAGTAGAATAAGAGTCTCAATGCCTCAAATAAATAAATAAATACCTCACAAATTACCCTAATTTAAGAGAGAGAATCGTTTCGCGCCAAGATGAATTTTAACGAAGTCGAAACGTTCAAAAAAAATGTCTCCGCTTTGTGTGAAACGTTGCATGAAAGTTTGTTCTGCTGTCTTTATATTACGTTGGTCGTCGTTATTTGGTCATGCAAAAAAAAGGCAAAAAAAAGGCAAAAAAGGCAAAAAAATGCAAAAAAAAAAAAAAGGCGTCTGTGGACCATTCTGCTGAACACTGACGCCATTTTTAAGCTAATGAACGCTGATGAGTGTGTCATTTTGCGTTCCCTTGTGTCCTGACTTATGCCTTATTCATCCCATTTACTCTTCATTATCATCACTGTTGGCTCGATGATCCTCAGGGGGAAGCTGCTGAAGATAATTGCTTGATAGTTTCTATTTTCGAGTTTTACTTCTCTTAGTTCTCACCCTCATTCCTCCTTCAGTAGTTTCAAGTTTTCCTTCCCTTAGTCCTCACAATCTTTCGTCCTTCAGTGAAAAGAAATGACATAAAATTCCGACACGATACATAAAGACACAAAAGTGGAATAATACGATTCTTTATTGACAAAGTTATTCCCACACAGTGGGTTTTATCAAGTAATAAACAGAAAACTTGGAGACGATGACCCTTTCTGAATCCTCATCATCAATTCTATTAGATAGTATTAGATAGCATTAGATAGTATTGGATAGCATTAGATAGTATTGGATAGCATTAGATAGCATTAGATAGTATTGGATAGCATTAGATAGTATTGGATAGCATTAGATAGTATTGGATAGCATTAGATAGTATTGGATAGCATTAGATAGTATTGGATAGCATTAGATATTATTGGATAGCCTTAGATAGTATTGGATAGCATTAGATAGTATTAGATAGCATTAGATAGTATTGGATAGTATTGGATAGCATTAGATAGTATTGGATAGCATTAGATAGTATTAGATAGCATTAGATAGTATTGGATAGCATTAGATAGTATTGGATAGCATTAGATAGTATTATATAGCATTAGCATTAGATAAATGACTTGGGCGGCTTTACTGTGGAAACGTTTCGCCAGCCAGTGGCTTCGTCAGTCCATTATAGAGAAGAATGGTGGAAGATGAGAAGTTTGAGGTAATCAGTCCCTTAGCCTTTAGATGATGTGTTCAGTCCATCAGTTTTGATAAAAGTACATTATATGCACGGAAATGGAGGTTATTTGGTGCAGACAGGTGAGGTGAAGCAGCTGGAGGCGGCGTCACCAGTGGAAGTAATGAACGGCTTCAATATTTATAGGTATTGCACTGGTGTCTCATTCATTAACTCTACTGGGACCAAGAGACCAAAGGACCGAGGGACAAAGAAACCAAGGGACCAAGGGACAGAGGGACCAAGTGACAGAGGGAAAGTAACTTTTAAGGCTTCTAAGAGCGATAGGTATCAGGTATCAGGTTTATACCAGGTTTTTATCTGCCTGTTCACCGCATTATTTTCAGGCGGTCTCGCCTCACTTGTCTTATTCCTGAGTCTTCATTTTCATCTTTTCCTTCGTTATGTCTATACGCGCGTTGTTTCCTAATATCTCTCTTCGTAATACTCTTGCTTTTGCTTTAATAATCGCATTCCCTATTGGATTGTAACTGGTGGAAAAGGAACCTTAAGCATCGCCTACTTCACCTCATTCTTGCAACTGGTCACCTGCACTGTGCCAAAGAAGTTTACTCGGGTCACTCTCTCGATACAGGAGTGCTGTAGATTAGCTTTTCACGCCCTTCAAGAAACTGTAGCCAAAGAGATTCTGTGTCTCTATCCCTTCCGCATCTATGTCGTTTCTGATGCAAGAGTTTAAATTTTCACTGGCACACATAGCAACTCTGACCCTGTTTTAATTTACATTGTATTAGGACTCATGGACCTACTCATAGTGCAACGTCTCCTTTAATAAATGTCCTCAACTGTACACAAGTGTACTTACTCACTGAATTACTTTTTACATCTGCATCCTATTTCTAGGATCAACTTTCAGCGATGTTTCATTGGTAGACGCTCAGATTACTAGTCTGTAATTATGTTGCAGATATAATATATCAATATCTGTTTGTATTAATGTATTTTGACTTTGATTTTTTTTCATTTTGAAGGGGAGCATACGTGTGCATAGAAGTATTTTTTTTAGCATAGAGTAGAAAGTGAAAGTTTCTCTGGGTTATATTCTTAAAATGCTACAATGTTTTCCATTCCCATGGCCACTCAATTTCCACTGTTCAAGGCATTTATTGAGGAAATGTTTCGCCACGAAAAGTTCCCTCAATAACATATTGAACTGTGGATGTCAAACTTTATCAACAAATTGTCCAGTCACCCAGTGTGATCCTGGTTGATCTGTCTCCCCCTTACTCAGGTACCGTCCCTGTGACAACCTCGGTGTGAGCTGGCTGACCTCTCTCTCCTTCCTCAGGTATCGTAGGCGTCGCCAGAGGGATAAGCTGGGTCGTGGGTGGCCACCGGGGCCCTGGCGCCATGGCCTCCTGACGACCCACCGCCGTCACCAGACACATCATTGCTGACGACTACGGCTGTCACACGTACTCCACCATCAGACACGATCCCGTCACCAAGGTCTGAACACCGTCAACATGACTACAGGAAACCTGCTCCACCGTCACATATGACCCCGTCATCAAGGTCTGAACACTCAACATGACAACGACAACTGAGCTTCAACAGTGTGCGGATCACGAGGGAGATACATTAGGTGGTTACGAAGAAACTCAAGAAAAAAGTAGAGAGATTCTTCCGCGTGCAAATTACTTGTAAAGGGTTCCCAGCCGCTTCCTTCTTTATAATACAGCCACACTTACGACAGGTTAGGTAAGATTCGTCGGGAACCAGGACAAGGGATTCCTGACGCGGGTCTTAGTTATGTGATGACCAGACACCGCAGCTTTTGGGTCGCTTAAGAAAAGAAAGAGGATGTTTTGGTCTGTCCTGTACAATTGTCAGAACACACGCTAACAAATCACCGGTGACTTAGTGGTTCATTACTGACCGATGGAACGTCGGAACATTTTCATAATTGTGGGATATTTGTGACTTGTTCCAGCCACGTTATTGTACCTGGAACAAATAGGAACATCCGTTAAAATACCAAATAGAGACAGTGGAACTATTTTTATACTCACGGGTAAGCGTTAAACACGTAAGGCTATAAAAAAAACTACTGATGAGAAACAATGATGTTGGTTACAAGTTTATGTTTTTAGTGATTTTTATCAGAATGAACAAAGATAAACGCCGGTGGGGGAATAAAGTTGTTACACCAGGAAGAACTCTGGGGGAATATAGTTGTTACACCAGGAAGAACTCTGGGGGAATATAGTTGTTACACCAGGAAGAACTCTGGGGGAATAAAGTTGTTACACCAGGAAGAACTCTGGGGGAATATGGTTGTTACACCAGGAAGAACTCTGGGGGAATAAAGTTGTTACACCAGGAAGAACCATGGGGAAATATGGTACAGATTTCACACACCGCCACTGAAATGTGAGAGTACATTAGAAAACTCTGAAACTATCTCATGTAATGCGGAAACTCATCGCTGAAACTTGTTACAGAAGTCTGAAACGAATAAGTTAGTTATGAACTTTGTAATTAATGTGTGAGAGCTGAGGCTGACTGTGAAATATGTTGGTAGGGAGAGGGGGGCAACAGCCCCCGCCGCCGCGGCCGCCGCCACCGCCGTGTTAATGCTCTGATGCAAACGAAGATTGAAACTCAGAGAAAAGGAAATAATATGGTTGTAAATCTTTTCGAATATAGGAAACCCGCCATCGTAAATTTTTGACCTCGCCGAGAATATTTCTTAATGTAGATTTTTTCAGGCCGAAATAAATACAGAAAAATAGAAATTCCATTGTCCTCAGTTAAGAACTGTTTGAAAATTATATATATCTATATCTATATCTATCTATCTATCTATCTATCTATATATATATATATATATATATATATATATATATATATATATATATATATATATATATATATATATATATATATAATATATATATATATATTAGTGGATAAAAAGGCTTCAAGGAAAAATATTTGAATATTTCACTTCTCCCACCACCCCATCTTTTCATTCTCTTTTTTTTACCAATAGGTATATTTTATTACATAATATGGTATAAAATATTTAAGAGATACGTTGTTGATATAAAGATGGCATATACAGTACACGAGGTGTGAGAGATACATGTCTAGTACATATTGTTACATGTTTGTCACTGATTATAATGCGAAAATCTCATCCAGCTTGGGGCGCGTGCCCAAAATACAGCAGGCATTACCCCTCTCAACAGCAGCGCTGAGTCGCTGGAATAGAAAACTAGCTGCCCTGGGATCCCTAGTTACCTTATTGAGTCTTTTGCCCAGCTCCTTGAGGAACTTAGATGCACTCTTTCCCCAGGAGCCAAGGGTCTCCGAGCCTATGGGAACAAACATATAATGATGGGCAAGTTCTCCATATTTTCTCGACTTTTGGGACTCCTTGAAGGTGGCAGCTTCTCCTCCTTCCTCCCTGGTGTATTGAAGATAGGTATCAGCCAAGGTAGATGCATATGTGTAGTCCCACACCACCTGCTTGCCGTCTGTCCAGGCTTGAAGGATGATACCATCTGGACGCTTTTGGCTGCCATCAGATCTGCATAGTTGGGGTGGCTCCCTTACTGCTGGGCATCCAGCTGTTGTGAGGCTCCTCTTGATAATGTTATTAACCTCTTCATGTCTTGCAATCTTTCCCTCGGATTTACGACACACAAGACCATGGTACCCGAATCGGTCTGCTGCTTCACTGCCACAAATACACCTGTGTTCGGCGAGAATAGGGGCGGCAAGTCGAAGGGCAACACCAATGCGGATGGTCTGTGGGTCGAGGCGTGTGCCAAGGCTGGAGTTGGGAACATCCAAAAGAAAGTCCCCTGCATGAGGAGCTCTCACTGCAAGGAGGTGGGCTCTATCCTTCCCTGACACACTCTGAAGCATTGCTGAGGCTATATTCTCTACTATTGGGCCATCCCAGTGCGACTGTTTGTAGTTGTTGGGGGAAGCAGGCCTGGTTTCAGAGCCCGTTAGATTATCCCAGATCCTGGCTCCGTCGACGAACTTTTGGTCATGGATTCCAATCGTGTCCCTAAGATGTTCAGGGAGAATCGCTGCTACAAGGCCTCTGGATGCAATGCATGAAGACAGAATAGCAGGTAGAGCAATCTGAGATGACTTGCGGACACCAATGCCTCCTAGTCTGACTGGGAGTGTAGCTTGGTCCCACTGCCCATCTTCTAGAGTAAGGTTAAGTACTTTAGTAAAGATCTGCCTCAGGATACTGTCATATTCGTGCAGTATAGGGTTATCATATGAAGGAGCACATCTTAGGAAATATGTCAACCTGGGCAGACTCGAGCATTTTGTGAGAAGGTACAAGGCATCATGGGTGTCAAGATTGCCTATTCGTTGTTCCATTCTCCTCAATTCTTCCAGTTTCTTCCTGAGAATTGTGTCAATGACATCGCTTCCCAGAGGTGCTCCAAGCAAGACACTATTAGTAGGGGCAATGACTGTTGCTCCTGGTAATTTTGATATCACTGCATCTATCACTTGTTGATTGACTGAGATGATTTCACATTTGGATGGATTCAGGATGAGACCCATTTTCTGTCCCCTTGTCATCACCTGTGTAAGATCATCTAGAAGGGACTCCTTTGTACCTGCTAGTGTGCCATCATCCACAAACCAGATGTTTAGTTCACTATTCAGTCTGGCTGTGATTTCCCTAACTGCTATACAGAAGAGAAATGGTGTGAGAGGGTCCCCTTGATGGACACCCTCTGATGATGTGATTTCATGCTTTCAAAACAGGAGCATTGATTCCTTGCTATATCCAGCTGAAACAAAAGGGAAGAGACCTGGGAAATGTTCTTGTACAGCTGCTAATACCACATCTCTTTTCAGGAGATTAAATGCATTCTTGAAATCTAATTTGACCACTGTATTGTCCTCAGGCAGGTTGTCGATATACGCCCTTGTTGCATGAACTGCTGCTTCACTTCCTTGAGAGACCCTCAAAGCCAAGCTGGTTTGGTTGAAGAATGATGGCCGCCTCTGCGCGAATACTTCTGACAGCAGCTTTAGAAACGAGGCGACGAAACGTGTTGCCCACTGCGATTGGCCTAATTCCTCCATCCTTCTTTTTATGGGCACAAAGTGATGCACCAAAAAAGAAAGGTTTAATTTCGTCAGGAATCAGACCAGCCAAGGAATTGTTGATGAACCTTGTGATCTCTGAAAGCAATGTCTTTGCAATCTCCCCGATAACTGGATTAACTATTTCCTTTAAATGTTGGGGCCTTATTCCAGTGTAACCCCCAGCAGAGCCGGACGGGAATGACATTATTGCTTTGTAAATGTCCGAGTCTTGCACAATCAATGGTTCCACAGTGGGGACAGAGGTGTTGGAACTGTTGGTACCCCTGGTTTCCCTTTCAGGGTGCTTTCCTCTAAGTGCTTCAGCAGTGTCAGCATGCCTGGGGGCAACTGTATCTTCACTGGTGATAATTCTGATTGCTCCCACTGTGTTGCCCTCTTCAATTTTCTTGCTCACTTGGACTCTGATTTTTTCGCTGTCAGTGGAGTGAGTGGGGATTCTGCCTCTCTCATTTTTGTGTTGATGGGGAAGGTGAATGAGGTTATCAGCTCTAGGAAAGTCTCTTAAGGATTTAATGATCATTGAGGCTAGCCTCTTTCCTTTTCTTTCCGGCACAGCTAAGCAGACATTGCCAAAAAGTAGCAAGTTGTGCCATGCCTTGATGGTTGGTGGAGCATTTAGGATAGCAGAACCATCGTTTACTCTTATTAAGAGGTCTGTAAGTTTCCCAACTGCGTGTGGACGGGCTGCTTTGGGAATATGTGTGAGTGTCGTGGTACCTGTTGCTTTAATTGCTTCCAAGATATTATCTGATGAGATGAGATCTGTTGGAGTGGGTTCAGGTGCCTGAAGTGGCTCTG
Source organism: Cherax destructor (assembly GCA_009830355.1). Lineage (NCBI taxonomy): Eukaryota > Metazoa > Arthropoda > Malacostraca > Decapoda > Parastacidae > Cherax > Cherax destructor. The sequence continues at coordinate 61,277 of WNWK01009943.1, read as the reverse complement.
GGTTATCACTTTCCACAGGAGGACATCCTGAACCAGGACAGCTGCCATGTTTGTGGAGGAAACCATTAGAGTTGAGACAACGAAGCTGTAAACACGACCGACACTTGCCTCTCCTAGTATTGCCAGCCGTGCCATTTCCCTGGCTGCTTGCTTCCTCCTGACTGGCATTCATCTGGTTAAGTAGACTGTAGGAGTGGAGTACGACATGCTGGATGGGTAAGGTGCGTGGAAGGGAGTGAAATTGACCGTGGTGGCCTGGTAGGGCTTGAGGGGGGTTGCTGGGATTTGGGTGGGGAAGGCGCAGGCAGTTGGGTGGGGGAGGCGCAGGTTGTTGGGTGGGGGTAGCCAGGGAAGAGGAGTGATGGGAGTACACTACACATGGACTTGCACTCCATATATTGTTCACACTGTCTTTCAATACACACAACATTATTTGTTACCCATGTATGTCATGAAAGATGTGGATATGTGCACTGCTGAACACCAGTGTCTTCCCTCACCACCAACACACAGCGCCTGTTTCCCCTCCCCCGTGGCGTGGGGGAGGCGGCAGTGGTCACTCCCTCATTAACATTAACCCCACATTGTTTTTCCATAACATATACCTCTAATTTTTCTATGCATCTACACGTAATCATTTCTAGGTTAACTGGAAGCATGTCGCATGGTGCTGGAGGTAGATGTTTTAATGAGAGCTTTTCGAGGTTTGTATATACGATAATCTTGGCCGGCACTCACACACAGTGTAGGCCTTATTCTCCCCCACCCACACTGACCATCTTCCACACTACCACCACTCACCAACCTTCACAAACTGCACATCATTTCCCCTATTTACGTTGAAACGATGCACTGTAATGTTTTCTCACTGCACTGGAATCTTCCTAAAGTATCCACACTGAGTCCTCTTCAGTTTTAGATCTGGTCAGCCTCGTTGATCAGTAGCCCGTCTTGCCATGCCAGCGCTTGGCATATATGTATATATATATAGTATTTAAAAATTTCTTAACTGAGGACAATAAAACTTAATTTAAATAGCTGTATATTTCGACCTTTAAATGAAGTCCTCGTCCTCAGGTGGAGGTCGAAATATACAGCCAATTAAATAATGATTTATTATCAGCTTGTGATTTTTCTTTCCACACACACACACACACACACACACACACACACACACACACACACACACACACACACGCACACGCACACGCACACGCACACGCACACACACACGCACACACACACACACACACAGGATGACATAGCAGCGAAAGCCAAATCTGACCCAAAGCTGCTGTACAGCCACATCAGGAGGAGAACAACAGTCAAGGACCAGGTGATCAGGCTGAGGAAGGTAGGAGGAGGTCACAAGAAATGACCGGGAAGTGTGTAGGAGCTCAACATGAGATTCAAGAGGTGTTCACAGAGGAGATAGAAGGGCCTCCAGAAAGGAGGAGAGGTAGGGTACACCATCAAGTGCTGGACACAATACACACAAATGAGGAGGAAGTGAAGAGGCTACTAAGCGAGCTAGATACTTCAAGGCGATGGGGCCAGATAACATCTCTCCATGGGTCCTGAGAGAGGGAGCAGAGGAGCTATGTGTACCCTAACAACGATCTTCAACACATCTATCGAAACAGGGCAACTACCTGAGGTTTGGAAGACAGCAAATGTAGTTCCAATTTTTAAAAAGGAGACAGGAACGTAGCACTAAACTACAGACCAGTGTCACTGACATGTATTGTATGCAAGGTCATGGAGAAGATAGTCAGGAGAAGGGTGGTTGAGCACCTAGAAAGGAATGAGCTTATCAACGACGGCCAACACGGTTTCAGGGACGGCAAATCCTGTGTCACAAACCTACTGGAGTTCTACGACAGGGTGACAGCGATAAGGCAAGAGAGAGAGGGGTGGGTAGATTGCATATTCTTGGATTGTAAGAAGGCGTTTGACACAGTTCCACACAAGAGATTAGTGCAGAAGCTGGAGGACCAGGCAGGGGTAACAGGGAAGGCACTACATTGGATCAGAGAATACCTGTCAGGGAGACAGCAGCGAGTCATGGTACGTGGCGAGGTGTCAGAGTGGGCGCCGGTGACGAGCGGGGTTCCACAGGGGTCAGTCCTGGGACCAGTGCTGTTTCTGGTATTTGTGAACGACATGACGGAAGGAATAGACTCCGAAGTGTCCCTGTTTGCAGATGATGTGAAGTTGATGAGAAGAATTCAATCGGACGAGGACCAGGCAGAACTACAAAGGGATCTGGACAGCCTGCAAGCCTGGTCCAGCAACTGGCTCCTGGAGTTCAACCCCACCAAGTGCAAAGTCATGAAGATTGGGGAAGGGCAAAAGACCGCAGACGGAGTACAGCCTAGGGGCCAGAGACTGCAAACCTCAATAAAGGGAAAAAAGATCTTGGGGTGAGTATAACACCAGACACATCTCCTGAGGCGCACATCAACCAAATAACTGCTGCAGCATATGGGCGCCTAGCAAACCTAAGAACAGCATTCCGACATCTTAATAAAGAATCGTTCAGGACCCTGTACACTGTGTACGTTAGGCCCATATTGGAGTATGCAGCACCAGTTTGGAACCCACACCTAGCCAAGCATGTGAAGAAGCTCGAGAAAGTGCAAAGGTTTGCAACAAGACTAGTCCCGGAGCTAAGGGGTATGTCCTACGAGGGAGGTTAAGGAAATCGACCTGACGACACTGGAGAACAGGAGAGATAGGGGAGACATGATAACAACATATAAGATACTGAGAGGAATTGACAAAGTGGACAGAGACAGAATGTTCCAGAGATGGGACACAACAACAAGGGGACACAGATGGAAGTTGAAGACTCAGATGAATCACAGAGATGTTAGGAAGTATTTCTTCAGTCACAGAGTTGTCGGGAAGTGGAATAGTTTAGGAAGCGATGTAGTGGAGGCAGGCTCTATACATAGCTTTAAGCAGAGGTATGATAAAGCTCATGGCGCAGGGAGAGTGACCCAGTAGCGGCCAGTGAAGAGGCGGGGCCAGGAGCTTTGACTCGACCCCTGCAACCACAACTAGGTGAGCACAACTAGGTGAGTACAGGAGCTAAGTCTCGACCCCTGCAACCTCAATTAGGTGAGTACACACATCAATCGAAACGGCGACTACCTGAGGTATGGAAGACAGCAAATGTAGTCCCAATTTTTAAAAAAAGGAGACAAACATGAAGCATTAAACTACAGACCAGTGTCACTGACTTGTATAGTATGCAAAGTCATGGAGAAGATTATCAGGAGGAGAGTGGTGGAGCACCTAGAAAGGAATGAGCTTATCAATGACAGCCAGCACGGTTTCAGGGACAGGAAATCCTGTGTCACAAACCTACTGAAGTTCCATGACAGGGTGACAGCAGTAAGACAAGAGAGAGAGAGGTGGGTAGATTGCATTTTCTTGAACTGTAAGAAGGCGTTTGACACAGTTCCACATAAGAGATTAGTGGAAAAGCTGAAGGACCAGACAGGGATAACAGGAAAGGCACTGCAATTGATTGGGGAATACCTGTCAGGAAGACAACAGTGAGTCATGGTACGTGGCGAGGTGTCAGAGTGGGCGCCTGTGACGAGTGGGGTTCCACAGGGGTCAGTCCTAGAACCGGTGCTGTTTCTGGTATTTGTAAACGACATTACTGAAGGAATAGACTCCGAAGTGTCCCTGTTTGCAGATGATGTGAAGTTGATGAGAAGAATTCAGTAGGACGAGGACCAGGCAGAACTACAAAGACATCTTGACAGGCTGCAGGCCTGGTCCAACAACTGGCTCCTGGAGTTCAACCTCACCAAGTGCAAAGTCATGAAGATTGGGGAAGGGTAAAAGAAGACCGCAGACTGAGTACACTCTACGGGGCCAGAGACTACAAAACTCACTCAAGGAAAAGGATCTTGGGGTGAGTATAACACCGGGCACATCTCCTGAGGCTCACATCAACCAAATAACTGCTGCAGCATACGGGCGCCTAGCAAACCTAAGAACAGCATTCCGACATCTCAATAAGGAATCATTCAGGACCTTGTACACAGTATACATTAGGCCTATATTGGAGTATGCAGCACCAGTTTGGAACCCACACCTAGCCAAGCACATAAGGAAACTAGAGAAAGTGAAAAGGTTTGCAACAAGACTAGTCCCGGAGCTAAGGGAATGTCCTACGAGGAGAGGTTAAGGGAAATCGACCTGACGACACTGGAGGACAGGAGAGATAGGGAAGGATATGATAACGACATATAAAATACTGAGAGGAATCGACAAGGTGGACAGAGACAGGATGTTCCAGAGATGGGACACAGCAACAAGGGGTCACAGTTGGAAGTTGAAGACTCAGATGAATCACAGGGATGTTAGGAAGTATTTCTTCAGTTACAGAGTTGTCAGGAAGTGGAATAGTCTGGGAAGTGATGTAGTGGAGGCAGGATCCATACATAGCTTTAAGAAGAGTTATGATCAAGCTCATGGAGCAGGAAGATTGACCTAGTAGCGACCAGAGAAGAGGCGGAGCCAGAACCTGTGACTCTTCCCCTGCAATCACAACTAGGTGAGTACACACACTACACAACACCAAGGCTAAATTTTGAGAAATATATGACCAAAATGAATGCAGATAAATGCCATATAATATAAATGGGAGAAAGCGAGATCATAAAGAATGTAGACGACAAGAAAATATTGATCACAGAAAGGGAACTTAAGTGTAAAAAATTCACTGAATTATAAAATAGCTTTCAAATACATGGATGGTGACATGCTAAAAAATACATTTGCAACATATGTTAGTCCAGATTTTAAATATGTAGCAGCTGTGTTGTGTCCACATCTGAATGAAATGGGCAGCAGCGCTGAAAATTGATTTATAATGACCAGTTGAAAACACTAAAGATGTCCACGGTGGCTGATAGCAGGAAAAGATGTCCACACTGGCTGATAGCAGGAAAAGATGTCCACGCTGGCTGATAGCAGGAAAAGATGTCCACGCTGGCTGATAGCAGGAAAATAGGAGATACGATAACCCCTCACACATACTTGAACATTAAAGAACAGTTGAAGAAGATTTCTTCATTCCTGCAACAGCGACAACAGTGACAACAACAGTGACAACAACAAGTCACAGCTGTAAACTGAAGGGGAAAAAAAGTGAAGCCGAGGGGATACCAGAAGAATTACCAGAGGAAATAATTAAAAGCGGATGTCCTAAGTGTTACAACTATTGGGAAAAAATCGTACTAATATTGGAAGACCAGCAGCGTAACTATGATCGTGTAGCTTTAAAAACGTAAGTGATAAGTAATTTTTTTTCTCTCTCTAACACAGACACACTTAATAACAATAGTAATATTGCTATTATTGTTATTATTATAAATAATATTATAGTCTACCACGAAAAAGTCCATTTAAAAATATGAATTTATGATATTTCCACTGCACAGAGAAGTAAGGGTACACGTTAATACACTAGTGTATGTTAATACATTAGTGCATGTTAATACACTAGTGTATGTTAATACATTAGTGCATGTTAATACACTAGTGTATGTTAATACACTAATGCACGTTAATAAACTAGTGCATGTTAATACACAAAAAGCTACACCAAACAAAAACAAGAGAAAACAACTTTGCCCTCTGTTATTTTTCCGCCACTGTTCAACTCCACCGTTCAACGCCACCGTTCAACGCAACCGTTCAACGCAACCTTTCAACGACACCGTTCAACGCAATCGTTTAACGCAACCGTTCAACGCAACCGTTTAACGCAACCGTTCAACGCCACCATTCAACATAAAATTTATTTTTGTACGTTTCCTTACATGATGACGTCATATCTCTTTGTTAACCCATTTATGACCTCGGGTGAAAGGTCAGTGAAGTTGTAAACGGGAGGAATAAAAAAAGAGGGGGGTGAGGAGAAAGGAATTGGAGATAGAAGAGAAATGCATTTTCAAGATCCGGTGCAGCTGCGTGTTACAGTGTAGTGTGTTAGTCACGGTGAAGCACCGCTGTACGTAACACTGTAGTGTGTTAGTCACGGTGAAACACCGCTGTACGTAACACTGTAGTGTGTTAGTCACGGTGAAGCACCGCTGTACGTAACACTGTAGTGTGCTAGTCACGGTGAAGCACCGCTGTACGTAACACTGCAGTGTGTTAGTCACAGTGAAGCACCGCTGTACGTAACACTGCAGTGTGTTAGTCACAGTGAAGCACCGCTGTACGTAACACTGCAGTGTGTTTGTCACGGTGAAGCACCGCTGTACGTAACACTGTAGTGTGTTAGTCACGGTGAAGCACCGCTGTACGTAACACTGTAGTGTGTTAGTCACGGTGAAGCACCGCTGTACGCAACACTGTAGTGTGTTAGTCACAGTGAAGCACCGCTGTACGCAACACTGTAGTGTGTTAGTCACGGTGAAGCATCGCTGTACGTAACACTGTAGTGTGTTAGTCACAGTGAAGCACCGCTGTACGTAACACTGTAGTGTGTTAGTCACAGTGAAGCACCGCTGTACGTAACACTGTAGTGTGTTAGTCACGGTGAAGCACCGCTGTCGTAACACTGTAGTGTGTTAGTCACGGTGAAGCACCGCTGTCGTAACACTGTAGTGTGTTAGTCACGGTGAAGCACCGCTGTACGTAACACTGTAGTGTGTTAGTCACGGTGAAGCACCGCTGTACGTAACACTGTAGTGTGTTAGTCACGGTGAAGCACCGCTGTACGTAACACTGTAGTGTGTTAGTCACGGTGAAGCACCGCTGTACGTAACACTGTAGTGTGTTAGTCACGGTGAAGCACCGCTGTACGTAACAGTGTCAGTCACACTGAGGGACTCAGCTCAGGCACTCAGGGGGTCAAGTGCAGTGATGCCGGAGAAGGAGAAATGGCACACCATTCGATTGTTTTTTTTTCGAGGTTTCGAGTGACCAATATGTGACCATGTTCCAGGTGACCCGATTTTCAAGTCTGTGAGGCCAGTGGCATAACGTGTAGAGGGGAAGAAGATGTGTCAGTTCAGGGAAGCAGCATAAAGGGGAAAGGTAAAGAAAATTAAGTGTAAATGTGTAGTGCAGTGATGAAGGAAAGATATCACTAAATACTGTCATCCTCAGTGGGTCAGTATCCTCAGCAGCCGTGATCCTCAGCAGCCGTGATCCTCAGCAGCCGTGATCCTCAGCAGCCGTGATCCTCAGCAGCCGTGATCCTCAGCAGCCGTGATCCTCAGCAGCCGTGATCCTCAGCAGCCGTGATCCTCAGCAGCCGTGATCCTCAGCAGCCGTGATCCTCAGCAGCCGGGATCCTCAGCAGCCGGGATCCTCAGCGCGGGATCCTCGCAGCCGGGATCCTCGCAGCCGTGATCCTCAGCAGCCGTGATCCTCAGCAGCCGTGATCCTCAGCAGCCGTGATCCTCAGCAGCCGTGATCCTCAGCAGCCGTGATCCTCAGCAGCCGTGATCCTCAGCAGCCGGGATCCTCAGCAGCCGGGATCCTCAGCAGCCGGGATCCTCAGCAGCCGGGATCCTCAGCAGCCGTGATCCTCAGCAGCCGTGATCCTCAGCAGCCGTGATCCTCAGCAGCCGTGATCCTCAGCAGCCGTGATCCTCAGCAGCCGTGATCCTCAGCAGCCGTGATCCTCAGCAGCCGTGATCCTCAGCAGCCGGGATCCTCAGCAGCCGGATCCTCAGCAGCCGTGATCCTCAGCAGCCGTGATCCTCAGCAGCCGGGATCCTCAGCAGCCGGGATCCTCAGCAGCCGGGATCCTCAGCAGCCGTGATCCTCAGCAGCCGTGATCCTCAGCAGCCGTGATCCTCAGCAGCCGTGATTCTCAGCAGCCGTGATCCTCAGCAGCCGGGATCCTCAGCAGCCGGGATCTCTGCCGCAGTGTACTCAGAGATGCTGTACATTACATGAACCAGAATCAAATTTTGCAGGAATGAAGAGTGAGAACAATACCACGAGAATGACCATTAATGAACGGTACCACGATAATGACCATTAACGAACGGTACCACGAGAATGACCATTAATGAACGGTACCACGAGAATGACCCTTAATGAACGGTACCACGAGAATGACCCTTAATGAACGGTACCACGATAATGACCATTAACGAACGGTACCACGAGAATGACCATATGAACGGTACCACGAGAATGACCTTAATGAACGGTACCACGAGAATGACCAGTATGAACGGTACCACGAGAATGACCCTTAATGAACGGTACCACGAGAATGACCATAATGAACGTACCACGAGAATGACCTTAATGAACGGTACCACGAGAACGACCAGTGATGAGCGGTACCACGAGAATGACCATAACGAGAACGGTACCACGAGAATGACCATTAATGAACGGTACCACGAGAAGACCATTAATGAACGGTACCACGAGAACGACCAGTGATGAGCAGTACCACGAGAATGACCATTAACGAACGGTACCACGAGAATGACCAGTGATGAACGGTACCACGAGAATGACCATTAATGAACGGTATCACGAGAACGACCAGTGATGAAACGGTACCACGAGAAGACCAGTGAGAACGGTACCACGAGAATGACCATTATGAACGGTACCACGAGAACGACCAGTGATGAACGGTACCACGAGAATGACCAGTAACGAACGGTACCACGAGAAGCCAGTAATGAACGGTACCACGAGAACGACCAGTGATGAACGGTACCACGAGAATGACCTAATGAACGGTACCACGAGAACGACCAGTGATGAAC
>WNWK01009943.1:42500-47500 GCA_009830355.1 Cherax destructor | reverse complement strand
CATAGTTTTATGAATAGGTATGACCGGGCCCACGAAGCTAGGAGGAGTAGATCCGGCAAGGGACAAGAGACAGGGACAGGAGCTGAGACTCAGTCTCTGTAACCACAAAAAAATACAAATAAAGTAGCTGAAAGAATTCAGTCTCAGCAAAGTATGATAAATGGGGAAGACAAGGAACTGAATATGAACCCGGAGGACAGAGTCCGTAAACCTCACTCTAGGAAGACAGAGTCCGTAAACCTCACTCTAGGAAGACAGAGTCCGTAAACCTCACTCTAGGAAGACAGAGTCCGTAAACCTCACTCTAGGAGAACAGAGTCCGTAAACCTCACTCTAGGAGAACAGAGTCCGTAAACCTCACTCTAGGAGAACAGAGTCCGTAAACCTCACTCTAGGAGAACAGAGTCCGTAAACCTCACTCTAGGAGGACAGAGTCCGTAAACCTCACTCTAGGAGAACAGAGTCCGTAAACCTCACTCTAGGAGAACAGAGTCCGTAAACCTCACTCTAGGAGAACAGAGTCCGTAAACCTCACTCTAGGAGAACAGAGTCCGTAAACCTCACTCTAGGAGGACAGAGTCCGTAAACCTCACTCTAGGAGAACAGAGTCCGTAAACCTCACTCTAGGAGAACAGAGTCTGTAAACCTCACTCTAGGAGGACAAAGTCTGTAAACCTCACTCTAGGAGGACAGAGTCTGTAAACCTTACTCAAGGAGGACAGAGTCCGTAAACCTCACTCTAGGAGGACAGAGTCCGTAAACCTCACTCTAGGAGGACAGAGTCCGTAAACCTCACTCTAGGAGGACAGAGTCCGTAAACCTCACTCTAGGAGGACAGAGTCCGTAAACCTCACTCTAGGAGGACAGAGTCTGTAAACCTCACTCTAGGAGGACAGAATCTGTAAACATCACTCTAGGAGGACAGAGTCTGTAAACCTTACTCAAGGAGGACAGAGTCCGTAAACATCACTCTAGGAGGACAGAGTCTGTAAACCTCACTCTAGGAGGAGAGTCTGTAAACCTCACTCTAGGAGGACAGAGTCTGTAAACCTCACTCTAGGAGGAGAGTCCGTAATCCTCACTCTAGGAGGACAAAGTCTGTAAACCTCACTCTAGGAGGACAGAGTCTGTAAACCTCACTCTAGGAGGAGAGTCTGTAAACCTCACTCTAGGAGGACAAAGTCTGTAAACCTCACTCTAGGAGGACAGAGTCTGTAAACCTCACTCTAGGAGGACAGAGTCCGTAAACCTCACTCTAGGAGGACAGAGTCCGTAAACCTCACTCTAGGAGGACAGAGTCCGTAAACCTCACTCTAGGAGGACAGAGTCCGTAAACCTCACTCTAGGAGGACAGAGTCTGTAAACCTCACTCTAGGAGGACAGAATCTGTAAACATCACTCTAGGAGGACAGAGTCTGTAAACCTTACTCAAGGAGGACAGAGTCCGTAAACATCACTCTAGGAGGACAGAGTCTGTAAACCTCACTCTAGGAGGAGAGTCTGTAAACCTCACTCTAGGAGGACAGAGTCTGTAAACCTCACTCTAGGAGGACAGAGTCTGTAAACCTTACTCAAGGAGGACAGAGTCCGTAAACCTCACTCTAGGAGGACAGAGTCTGTAAACCTCACTCTAGGAGGAGAGTCTGTAAACCTCACTCTAGGAGGAGAGTCTGTAAACCTCACTCTAGGAGGACAGAGTCCGTAAACCTCACTCTAGGAGGAGAGTCCGTAAACCTCACTCTAGGAGGACAGAGTCTGTAAACCTCACTCAGGAAGGACCAGAAGAACATCGTACCGAGCACATTACCAGAGAAACACACCAGTTGCGTGTATAGAGAATGGGGAAACCTACTTTTTGGATTCTCAATAGTTAATCATTCATGGTCTATCCAGGAGTCAACAGCACCACCATGGAACCCACATCTGATAAAGCATGTTGCAAAACTAGACATAACGTTGAAGTTTTCAACGAGACTGGTCTCAGAGCTAGGGGGAATTTAGGCGTTAAGAGATACTAGAAGGTTAGGTAAGGTTCGTCAGGAAACAGGACAAGTGTCTCCTGACGCGGGTCTAAGTTAGATAACGACCCACCATTGGAGCTTTTGGTCGTCTGACCGAGGCCTTCCGCTGGCTTACCGCTCCAACCCTTTAAAAATTATGGACATAGTTATAGCCATTCAATTTATTAGAAGTAAATATGACGGTGATAGAAGATAGAAGGACTAGAGGAGACATAATAACGACGTACAAAATGCTCAAATGAATTGATAAGGTGCAAAAAAAAAATGTTCGCGTTCCGAGAAACGGGTACATGGGGCAAAGTGGAAATAAAATAACTAAAATGTTCTACAGAGATTTCAATAAATATTTCTTTAGCCTTAGAACAATCAAAAGGTTGAATTACCTGGATGAAAAGTGGTGAATGTAAACTTCGTACACAGCTTTAAGAACACGTATGATAGGGTCTATGACGTCAGATGGGAAGGAGCCCAGTCTTAGGTATAATTGGAGGCACAGCCACGAGCTGAGACTCGGACCCCGTAACAACAAAAAAGGTAAGCACAAACACACAAAAGCAAAGGAATCTGACGTTGTAGTAACCATACGCCTGTGAGTGAACCAGCTAAAGCAATGTACGAAACGCTAGCATTAATCTGTCATTTACAAGTCAATGGAAACAAGGCAATTGCCAGAGTGATTGAAAACAGTGAATGTTGTTTCAATATTCAAGTAATGGGAGAAAGAGAGAGGAAGCTCTGGAGCAGAGGCTGGTGTCCCTGACATTAATACTGTCTATTCTGAGGCAATGGAGAAATTAATCATGAGGAGAGTGGTGGAGCACTTGGAGAGGAACTGCTATGTACAAAACAATAAACACGGATTGTGTATCGGTAGGTCGTGTCCTGCAGACCAGCTAGCCTTCTACGACATGATAAGAGGATATTAGGAATGAGTGGAGCAGGTGGACTGCATTCTCCTGGATTGTAAGAAAGTATTTGGCACAGTACCACACTACTGATTAATGCATGAACGATTATAGTGGGTAGGGATTCTGTGCAATAACTGGAGAACGCATCTTCTGCTCGACTTCAAATTTTTACTGCTCATGTGTTTTCTTCAAAGGAAACTTTGCCTTAATTTCAAGTTGCGTAGGTTTTTTTGTTAATTTTATTAAACTAAATGGTAAAAACACTAGAGTGTATCAAAGATACCTAAGGATCCGTACTGGGGCCGGTATTGTTTCTGGTACAGATAAAGGACATGCTAGAAGAAACATTCCTCTATATTTCTGTTAGCATATAAGACTAATTCAGAGAATTACAACCAGAGACGACAGTAGAGGCTGACCTGGGCGAGAATGTTAAGAGAAGCAGCTTACGCAAGTTTTCATACGCTGGGGAAATAGACAGACTACAAGAAACAGAACAACTTGACGGGACGAAGCTGTATTGATTACATCAGAATACCTCCCCACTTCGTCTGCTTCGACGTCCACTTCGTCGTACTTCATCTCTGTATTCGACTGATGAAACGTTTCGACACTGAAGATTCCTAGTGTTGCACATGTGTCTTACTTATTCACCAGTGACAAGGCAAGGCTGAAACCGAAAAGGGAGAGATCGAAACATCGTCTGAGAATGGCACGCTACTAGCCAATAGTTCCAACCAGGGTAACCTGTCTTCATGTCTTCTCTTGTACAAAGCAGGATCTAGCCCCTTGAAAACTAAGAGTTGACACTATACAAAGGCTTCAACACCTACATGAGTTTATATCATGTCAACCAGACGAAAGCTAAGAGCCGGTCACAAGAGCTAGGAAGCGGTCCCAAGAGCTACGAAGCAGTCCCAAGAGCTAAGAAGCAGTCCCAAGAGCTAAGAAGCGGTCCCAAGAGCTAGGAAGCGGTCCCAAGAGCTAAGAAGCAGTCCCAAGAGCTAAGAAGCGGTCCCAAGAGCTAAGAGGCGGTCCCAAGATATAGAGTTCATCCAAGCAAGACACATGCACAGCTGCTGTACACACAAAACACACACACACACACACACACACACACATTACAAACATTCTCTGAGGAGTTCTGGCTGCACTTTTGTTCAATCTGAATAAATGTCCGAGTTCCATTGTAATGTTTTGTACCTCATTGTTCTCAGTCCCCTTCCTCAACCCTCTCTCTGCCTCCCACACACACACACAAATATATGTATATATATATATATATATATATATATATATATATATTCGTAGTGTTCTGTTTTTATGTATCTTGTATACTGTTCACCATTTACTAGGGCGATACCTGGGTTATGTGTGTATAACTGGCTATGTGGGTACTCTGTGTGTGTATATATATGTGAGCGTGGGTTGTGTGTGTATGAGTGTGCCTCACACACACACAGCTGCCACGGCCTGGGACGCACTCTTCACATCTCATCTCTTGCAGCATCAGTACGTTCCTTATTTTAAGAACATTACTTCTTGGCCTGAGGAAGCAGCAATCCTGTAGCAAGATAGATTAATGTGTTATCTTCCCTCCAAGATAACGCGTTATCTTTCCTTCAGTATGTGTTATCTTCCATGCAATATGCGTTATCTTCCCTGCATGATAATGTGTTATCTTCTCTGCAAGATAAGAGTATTATGCTATCTTCTTCGTCCTTGAGAGCATTAAGACTGGAGTACAAACTGAGATTTTGCTCTCGTGTGAAGGACGCGAGTACTGTCAACTAGGCGTCATATGTACTCGATCCAGAGTCCACGTGGACTCTTGATCGCAACCAGGAGGACCTGGGTTCGATGATAGGTGAAGAGAAACGCTCGCGAGATAAATAGAACATGTGTCCTTAGACTCGCTGCCCCTACTCACCTACTAGCAAGCCGGTACCTAGTACTTAGCGCCTCGCGGCCTCTGTTCACCTACTAGCAAGCAGGTACCTAGTATCTAGCTGCCCCTATTCAAATAGTAGCAAGTAGGCACCTAGTACCTAATTCCTTGATGCCCCTGTTC